>JAPYZC010003157.1:0-12915 GCA_030522665.1 Ichneumoninae sp. A BG-2022a | reverse complement strand
TCGTTTTCTTGATAATATTCCGCCATTTCCTCCTACTCCGCCGCCCAAACCGCCGCCATCTTCACGTCGTTTTCTTGATAATATTCCGCCATTTCCTCCTACTCCTCCTCCTAAACCTCCTTGTGCCTCACCTATTTTAGTAAGGTGGAAGGAAACGAGATTAATATTGAGGTTTTAGAACGAAGAATATTGTAAGTTACCCTGATAGACAGGCGCCACAAAAACTAGCAATATTGGCGCGATATTTGCGACATGTGCGGCACATGTCGCAATTATTGCCCCAACCGCTACTTTTTGTGCCGTTTGTCTATCAGGGTAACGAACTTATCGATGGGTTAATGCCATAACGCCATACATGGTGTACACAAGCATCGTCTATGTACAGCTATATATATATGCCTTTCTTGTCTGAATTCTAGATCATCGATATGTATAAGCAAGTATATACACTATAGTGTAAATAATAGCTGAAGTATACTTACATAATGTGGCCACAACCACCACAACGACTGATAAGACGAAAACTTTTCGATTCATGATGCTCGTTCGAGATCCGATTCGACTGTGCTGAATGCTCGTTCACCCAACTATTTATACGTGCACATTGCAACAAGTCATTGGCATTGTCCGAAGCCATATTTGCCTGACGATTATTGGCGAGACGAACTTGACACGATCACCTGATAAGCGAATTATTATTTTTTATAACATGGTTTAGTTCAGTGTTTGAAGAATTTTTGTTTATATTGTCCACCAGATAAGGACACAATTGTTATTTCTTTCATTATTTCATCACATTTTCATTTTTTCGACTAATTTTGCAATGACCTGAAATTTCTCGGACTTCTTGATTAATTTTTTTTTGTCGTTTGACATTCCGCGGTTCATCTCCTCACTGTGGCCACCATAGTATTTTCAGTACACTGACACTAAAATTTCGCATTTTTTTTATAATTCGATAATTTTTAAATAATTTTTTTGTTTACATTTTTCATCAGACAATGAAAAAAATTGTAGTTTTTTTCATTATTTGATCACATTTTAATTTTCTCGACTAATTTTGCAATTACCTGAAACTTTCCGGACTTCCCCACTAATTTTTTTTTGTCCTCTGACATTTCCCGGTTTACCTCCTCACAGCAGCCACCATGGTATTTTAAGTACTCTGGCCCTAAAATTTCGGATTTTTTTTATTACCAGAACATATCTTTCTCCATGACGACGCAAAATTAATAAGCTTTCATTAGGATCGTTGTTTTTTTACATGAAAAAAAAAAAATATTTAATGAATACATAAGGCGTATAGGAATTAGTTCTTGTGAACAAACGCGAAGGATTTAATCGTCGACCGTTCACCATCTCCAGCGAGTACACGAAATAATAAATATTCGATATTCCAGATCTGCGATAACGTCGCAAAGTCGGACGAGTGGGAGGTCGTACAACCGAATCCATCAGCAATGGGTCCTTACGCCTACCGAGAGAATCAGTGGGTCGGCTATGACGACGAGGATATAGTCAGGGCCAAGGCTCGTTACGTCATCGAGAAGAACCTCGGCGGTATAATGTTCTGGTCGATCGACAATGACGATTTTCGTGGGAAGTGTCATGGCCGGCCTTATCCACTGATCGAGGCGGCGAAGGAAGCTTTGCTCGCCGGCGATGAGTGAGTATATATAAACAAAATATTAATTTCATCATCAAAATAAATATCCTGAAAAAAATATAAACCAACGATTTCATCCCCGCAGAAGAAGTACTTCCGGTCAAAAAACGAAGCTGTCCGATAGGAAGAAATCGCGGATTCAAGGCTCAAGCCAGCGAATCCAGGGCAATTCCATCGGCAGAAAATTGAGCTCGGGAAACAGACGATCGACTACGCAAGCACCGGTCTCGAGAAGAAGGAAGACCTCGTCGAGGTTCAACGCTCGTTCGAACGGCCGCGGCGGAGCCAACAACTATAACGCCGAGGAGGACGAGGAGGACGAAGAGGAAGAAGCGAACTCCGTGAAGACTGTTGAGAAGCCGCGGTCCAGAAGCCACAGCAAGACACGATCGACAAGTCGGGCTGGAGGACGAAGAAAACAGCAAAGTTCTCGAAGAGGAGAAGACGAGAAGGAAGAATCTTTCAGCAATAAATTGTCGACACCCGAGCCACCGACGACTCCGGATCCCGGAAGTGGTGGGTCCTTGATTATAGCATTTATGCACCGTATCGTGTGAATTGACTTTTGTTTTTGGTTGAGACCTGAGCCACATCATTTCACCGAAACTTCAATCGGCCGAATCGTCGTATGGCCGAAAGTCACCGGTCCTAACGCAGTTTATCCGAATCGTCAAACTTACGAACTTTATTTTTCCGAATCGTCAAATGTCCGAATTTGTATTATTCCGAATCGTCCGTTCAACGAATATCACTCTTTCGAAATAGTACATGGCCGAATGTTATTTCTCCGAAACGCCATTTCTCCGAACGTTATTTGTCCGAATCGTCATTTATCCGAAATGTCAGTCATCCGAATGGATCCGTTTTGAATCTCCTCTCATCTCGTCGTCCTTAGATTTGTGAGATCTCGCGGATCATTTATCTTTCACTGATCGTTCAGAATGATGTAAAAGTAGTTATTACACTGAGGGAAAAAATTGGTTGGATTAACCAAAAGTCATGGTGACATACGTTCAAAGCTGTTATTTGTTTGGTACAAATAGAGTATTGTTTTGTTAAACGATTATTTGCGTCAATTTATTCAAATTTTGTCGATTGAAATAAACATTTTGTTAGACCAACCGAATACACCTTTGAACGTATGTCACCGCGCATTTGTTTAATTCAAGTATTTCTTTTCCTCAGTGTACCAGAACTATGCCGGATATGACAAGGTAAATATAAAAAAATATCTTATAATGACTGAAAGCAAACAAATTATCATCCTGGTGAAAATATATCCGAAAATCTCCGATAATTTCACTGAAAAGTAATCTGAATTCATTGCACATTTCGTACTTTTCAGAAAAAGTCAAAGATTTTACCGAGTATAACTGGAAAGGAACACGAATAAAAATAAATAAATAAAAAATCTAGTTTTGTGATTCGGTTGATCGGCCGATCAACCGATCGGCCGGTTTGACGGTTTGACGGTTCGGAAGTTTGATGATTCGGATAAAGTGCGTTAGGACCGGTGACTTTCGGCCATACGACGATTCGGCCGATTGAAGTTTCGGCGAAATTATGTGGCTCCGTTGAGACCAGCCTTACATTGCGATCTTCTCGCTTTTACAGACTTCAAATGCGAGGACGAAGGTTTCTTCTCGCATCCGCGGGACTGCAAGAAATACTTTTGGTGCTTGGACAGCGGTCCCGGAGGTCTTGGCATTGTGGGTCATCAATTCACCTGTCCTTCAGGTAACGTTTCATTAATTTTTTCTATTTCGCGTAAAAGCATTCTGAAATTTTGACGGTCATCAACGATCGGTTTGGCGTTGTTGCGAACATCTAGGTCTGGTGTTCAACAAGGCCGCGGACTCTTGCGACTATCCGCGAAACGTCGTGTGTCCAAAGACGAAACCATCGGAGGCCACGGTTTCGACGACGAGAGCGCCCATAACGGCCGCGACGAGTCGAACGACTTACTTGTACAAACCGACGCGCACGACGACGTCTAAACCCGACTCCGACGAGGAGTACGAGTATTACGACGACGAAGAAGTCGCCGACTCGGAGGAAGTCGAGGAGGAACCTCCCGTCACGACATCGGCCAAACCACTTCTATACAAGACTATTAATAGAAGCAGACCAACGACCACAACTTCGGCCCCGGTTACCACCACGATCGAAACCCACATTGCCGCTTCCACGAGAACGTACAAAGCCACCACCGAAAGGGTGACCAGTTTCGAGGACGAAGAGGATCCTCGAGTTATCAAGGAGCTGATTGATCTGATCAAGAAAGCAGGTGAGCTATTTTGCAGACACGGAAAATAAAACCATTGTTAAAAATATTGACAACAAATTTTCTATACGATTGGGACTCTTACGAGCAGTTCGGAAAAGTTTCAGGAACATTAGTATATATTTAGACAAGGCGAAAGATCGAAAATAAAAGCTTCGGCCTAACATACTATTAATACTATTGATACCACTGATATCACTGATACCACTGATATCATTGATATCATTGATATCATTGATATCATTGATATCATTGATATCATTGATATCATTGATATCACTGATACCACTGGTGCCGCTGGTACCATTGGTACCATTGATACCATTGATACCATTGATACCATTGATACCATTGGTACCATTGGTACCATTGATACCATTGATACCATTGATACCATTGATACCATTGATACCATTGATACCATTGATACCATTGATACCATTGATACCATTGATACCATCGATACCATCGATACCATCGATACCATCGATACCATCGATGCCATTGATACCATCGATACCATCGATGCCATTGATACCATCGATACCATTGATACCATTGATACCATCGATACCATCAATGCCATTGATACCATCGATACCATCGATACCATTGATACCATTGATACCATTGATACCATTGATACCATTATTATTTTATTATCATTGTCATTATTGATACCATTATTACCATTTACACAATTAATTGATATATCGCAGGAGGTATTGAGCAGCTCGAGAAGCAATTGAATTATCAGGAAAAGAATTCCGGTGGGAATTCCGGAACTACCGAGGGAAATGGACGTTCAACGCCAGCGACGATAAGCCGCAGTCTATACGAACGAGTGCTAAATCGTCAAGCAGCTAAGATAGGCGGAGGTTTCCTGGGCTCCTTGTCGACTACACAGTCTAGCAACGGTGATAAATCCGATCGAGCAGACACAAAGAATTCGCGAACGGGCTTCGTCAATGGTCCTGGAGGTGCTCAATTCGAGGGACTCGACAATGTTCCGGAAGTCAAAAACCTCAGGAGAACGAACAAGCCACAGTACGTTACCATCGAACGTCACAGGTGAGAATATCCAAATCGCAACATTCTTTTCGGTGTTTCTTTTTTTGGTTGCTCGATTTAATTAACCAATTACTAACGCTTCAGATCACCGACCAGTGAATCTCCTACCGAGGATGACGAAGAGATCGACGACGAGGTCGACGAGGACAGCAGGGACGTTGCGTCGTCGGAGGATCAGGCCGTCAGCAATGCTCCGCATCAGAAATCTCCCAATCGACGAGTTACACCGAGTTACGTGAACATCCGCCGTCCGCGTCCCTCCACGACAACGTGAGAAATATCCTAATCAACACTGTAAAAAATATTTGTACGAAATTTAATGTAGCGGACTGGAAGTTTTGAAGCAAAAATTGGTATATTAAATTTAATGTACTATTGCGATGAAAAATTAATGTTCAGTGTCTTAAAAACATTCAAAATACTTTATTATTAATAATTTACTTTAATTTTACTATGAAAGTACTTTAATTTTAATAATTTACTTTAATTTTACTATGAAAGAAGGGGAGAGCGGGGCAGAATGGCACACCGGGGCAAAACGGGATAATGAGATAACACGCAATGCTCCAATAATTTTGAAATGGTGGCGATAGTGGTATGTGGGACAAAACGGGTTTAAAAATCTTGATGTATCGTTAGGACAAAATTGGGCATCCAACAATTATTGGAAAATTGAGTTTTGCTCTCACAGTCCCGTTTTGCCCCGCTGTGCCATTTTTGCCCGGTCTCCCCTACTTCAATTTTAATCATTTACTTTAATTTCAATGAAAAAGTACATTAATTTTTCATCATAATTGTACATAGAATTTAATGTACCAGTTTTTGCATAAAAAATTCCAGTCCGGTACATCAAATTTACAATTTTTTTTGCAGTGAATGTTCCAACCACGAATATATCAAGACACTCGTCGAAACTGCGACGCTGATTTTGTTTTTGCAGGAGCGAAAACGACGTGGAAGTCAAGGATGAGGAGTCAAACGTCGACGACGCCGAAGATGAGGAGGAATCGGTCCATCAGAGACACCACGTCGTGAAGACCGAGGAAGAATCTTCAAGCCCAAAGTCTAGGTTTATATCCTCGACCGTATTCTCATAAAAAAAGAAGAAGAAACACACGTTGCAAAGTTTCACTTACGGCCCAAAGTGTCATTTATTTCTTTCACCTAATATGCAACAACTTTCAGATACACGAATACCCAACGCTTCAGGAGTACGACATCGCGAAATAGCGAGGAAGATCAGGCGGAGGAAGTGGTGTCGAGGAACGATTTCACGACAGAACCGACGACAACAACAACAACCCCAACTACAACGCCGACGACAACAACAACAACGACAACGACGACCACTGAGAGAGTAAATCCCGTACCGGAAGAAATCGCCGAAACTCCCTCGCCAGCACAGTCATCGACAACTGCGGAGTCCCCGAGTTCTTCCACAGTGGACAAGCTTTCTTCAACCATCGAGTCAACGACATCTTCGATCCCCGAGCCGACGAGCGACTCGTCGTTGAAGCTCGTGGAGAATTCAGCGACGGAGATATTGTTCACAACAGCCGCAGCGTCATCGAGCTCGACCGGAAGTAGACCGGAGCCGTTCACCAGAGGACCCAGCATAACGGCGGTGTCGCAGCCGAGGCCGTTCGGTTTTCCGCGACGGGGACGACCAACAGCCTCGACGTCTTCGGTAGCTCCGGTGACCGAGCAATCACGAACAAAGGTGAGTAGTAGACCGACGAGAAACTTTGCACGGTCGTCGAGCGCGTATCGGCTGCGAGGTCGCGCGAGGCCCAGAACGACGTCGACACTGTCAACGACCGAGAGTCTCGCGAACGCCGACGACGACGAGGGAGGAGGAAACGACAACGACGAGGCGACAGCGGTTAGTAAGTCGAGCGCGGCGACCGGAAGAGGTGTCAGCCGATACACCCCTCCGGTTACCGGAGTCACCAAGGAAGCGACTTCCGGCGACGCTCCGCCGAGCAGACGCAGCCGCCCAACAACGCAGGCGCCGCCGGAAACGACGGAACACTCGTTTCCGGAAGAAAGTTCGGCGATACCGAGCACGAGAGGGCGGAGCAGATCGACGACGAGCGTCGCGCCGACGACCGAAACGGCGACCACGGAGGCGAGCACCAAAGGCAGACATCCTTACGCCAGGTCGACGACCGCCGGCTCGCCGAGGGCGAGCAACGACCTCGAGGACAGCCCGATTATAAGGATATCGCAGGACACGCTGGAGGAGACTCCGAACTCGCGATCTGATGCCGATCTCGGCGATGGGGTTGAAAAAATTACGAACATCAGAGTCTTCAAGAAACTTGAGGAGGACGAGAAACCTGAGGAACCCAACGAACTGTCCACCGATCGGGAGGACAGCTTCACGACCGCGCCGGTTTCTTACGCGACGGAGGAATCGGCGAGTTCGAGGACTCCGGCATTGACGAGCGAATTCAATGAATCGGTCGATGCAACTATTGCCCAAAACTTCACGACGGAAACGAACGCGATAACTGTGGAGAGCACGACTCCGAGCGGAGAATCGAGCGCGGTCACGGAATCGGCAGCGACGACTTTGAGTCCCGCGGCTCCGATCCTCGACGAAACGCAGAAGCCCCTGAGGCGGAAGGTCCTCAGAAGAAAGCGGCCCGTGGGGTCGTCGACGACCGTGGTCGCGACGACTTCCGGCGAGGAGAAGAACGTCTACGACGGCGGTCAAGGCGTCAAGAGACGCAAGGTCGTCAGGCGTCTTCGTCCCAAAGTGACCAAAGAACCGACGTCCACGGAGGGAAATCGGCAGTCCGACGAGCTCGAGCAGCGACGACTGCGCACCCGTCTGTTCTCACGAAACAGAACCGGAAAGAGTTATTCGGGGGTTTCGGAGGTTCCGGAAGCTGAGAGGGACGAGGAAAGTGCCGAGACGAAAATTGAAAGCACGCCTCAGCCCTTCGCGATAATCGTGGAAACCCCTGCGGTCGACGAGGGCTCGGAGGAAGCTTCGTTCGAGGACGATCTTCCGCAGTCCACACCGGAAGTGGAGGGATCGACTCTGAGCGATCTCACGATCGGCTTCAGTGACGAATCGAACGAGGCTCTCTCGACTCTCTTGCCGACCACGCTCGTCGAATCGCCGACCGATCGACCGGAAGTCACTGAGACTCTTGGGACCGAATTTCAAGATGGCGGTTTCACGGAAACCGATGCGACTTTAACTACCGAGGCGTCGGACACTTATCTCTCGACCGAAGCGACGACCGTCACCGAAGACTCGGCCGAGACCGAGACTTCCGGTACTGAAAGCCCAATGGCGACGACCGAGACTTCCGGTACTGAAAGCCCAACGGCGACGACCTTGGAACTTCAAGCCACAACCGCGCCAACGACCGTCGTAACGGACGCAACCAC
Organism: Ichneumoninae sp. A BG-2022a; assembly: GCA_030522665.1. Lineage (NCBI taxonomy): Eukaryota > Metazoa > Arthropoda > Insecta > Hymenoptera > Ichneumonidae > Ichneumoninae sp. A BG-2022a. Next base: position 4,489 of record JAPYZC010003157.1, on the reverse strand, counting down.
GCGTTTCATTCGCAAGAAGTTCGTGAGAAAACGTCCGTCCTCCTCGACCCCGTCGACCGGTCGGCGTTTCGCTGTCCCGAGAACGCAGAATCGCGTGCTTCCGGTGCAGCAAAACGACATCGACCATCTTTCGAACAGGAGGAAAAATCTCTTCGTCCGTCGTCGTCCGGTGCAGTCGACGCCGAGCTCGACGACCGCCCTCGAGGAGGAAACCGCGCCGGAAGCGGACGACTTCGATCCCGAGGACGCCACGACGAAAATCTATCAGACCAGCAGCGACAACGAGAATTCCGCTGTCGTTACCGATTTCGAAGATTTTTGGAAACGCCTCGAGACACCCGCGACGACAGCGGGCGCCACGCTGGGCGCGCTCTTCTCGGAGGATTTGGAACTGACTTTCGAACCCCCGGGGACGACGGTGAAGAAGTATTTCGACGATTCGAGCGAGGAAGACTCGGAGGTTCGGCGCGACGAGAAAACGATCGAGACGGACGAGGAGGAGCCCGAGAAGGCGCCTGTGGAGATCAATTATCGAAGACCCGACCAGCGACCCAAGTTCCAAGTCCCGCAGTCCCTGAAGAGGGGCCGAACGACACCGTACATCGCGGCAACGACGCCGATTTCGCCGACGACGCGCGCCATCTTGGATTCCTCGCCCGAGGAGTCGGCGGGGCCGAAACTCGCCAACGAGGCGCCAAAATTCAAGATAATCGACTATCGTCAGCCAAGAACACGTTTCGGAAGCGAGGACGACGGTAACGAGCAAGAATCATTCCCCGAGGATAATTTCGCGCCGAAGTTCAAGCTGCCGATCTCCAACAAGGATCGAACAATTCCGGAAAACACGGAACTCACGTCGGCCTTCTGGCTGACGCAGAGCGCGAAAAATCGGGTCTACCCGAAGCGCACGAGCAGCACGACGGAGCAAACCGTAACGGAGACTCTGATACCGGCGAAGAAGTTCGACTACGTTGCCGACGCGATAATGAGGAAGGCGCAGTCGCAGCGGACGACGCCGCGCTACGAGGAGACGTCGAAGATGGCCTCGGAATCGGCGACTTCCGGCGTCGAGGATGAGAATTTCGTGGAGACCGATTTCACGACGCCCTCGAGCAAGCCTCAGATAACGAGACTCGTGACGTCGGTCGTCGAGTCGGGAACGACCGAGAGACAGATCATCCACATAAAGACGAAGTACTCGTCGCTGACCTCGACGACGAGGATTCCCGTGCAGACGACGCACAGCCTTAACGATCGTCGCACGAAGGACGGAACCGAGCAGTTTTACAACGAGATTCGCGAGTCGACGGAACGATCGCCGGAAGGATCGACGCTGTCGATCGAGAGCGAGTTCGCCGCTCGCAATCGGATAACAACCGAACCGACCGGCGAATCCTCCACCATCGAGATCGAGTCGGTCTTCAGCAACCTGATAGCCGCAGACTCTCGGACGTAACGAGAGGGACGGATTACGAAAAAAAAAAAAATTATCAATTCATAATGTTTATCGTCTTCAATAAGCCATAACCGATCATCCGACGCTCATCGATAAAACAACAAAAACGCTTTCTCCACACGGATATACACGTACACAGAAAACGATCATAATGTTTATAATAATCATGTACCACTCTGCGTATACACTACGAGAGGAAAATAATATTACAGAAAAGTAATAATATATATATATGTATATACAAAAAAAAAATATCAGAAACGAACGAGAAACAAAGTGGTTCGTCACGGTCTGCTAGATGATAATAGGATCGCTAATTCGACCTTGGACGTCGACGCTCCTCCACGATCTCTCTTCATCGATCTTCTCTTCACTCTTCATATCCGCATCGTACTATACTGTCATAAATATCCATCATACCTACATAATCTATATACCTGTATGAAAACGAGCTTGAGAGACTGATAAATGACACCCACGAGAAAAAACAACAACAAGAATACCAACAGAAATCACAGAAACAACAGCAAAAAAAAAAATAAAAAATTAAACAAATACGAGAGAAGCTGGCTTGGAGAAAAGTCACTTGGGACGAGTGCAAAAAAAAAATGCCGTCATGTATCGTTATGATTTTCAGGTCGTCTCGGAAGCGCTCAGGCTACCAACCCTGAAGGAGCTGGTCGGTTTTACCCCCACCCAAACCGAGTCAATCGCCGAGTTTGCGTCGACGATTGCCCAATCTTCGACGACGTTTGTAGACAGAACGATCGGCGGTAACGCGTTGCAGGACGAGTTTGTCGATCGCGCGGTGTCCGGTGACGAGCCGGAGATTTTTATTAAAGATATCGCGAACCGTGACGAAAGCGTGACGGTCGCCGGTGACGCCCGAGAAGCCGAGGACGGAGGCGACAAAGAGATCTTCGACAACGACATCCTTGGCTCCGAGGAGATTCAGCGTCGCTCGTCGTCGTCCTCGTTCGTCGAGGGGACGCCGTATCCGAGAACGACGGCCGATCGGGAAGACGTCGATCCGGAGAAATCGATAAGACGAGTCGAAGTCCCGGTGAGAATCCTCGACGACGCGAACGGCGAGGAGATCGCCGAGCTGGTGATACTTCGGCTGCCCGAGAGCAAGCTAAATTCCGCCATACTGAAGCCCGTCTTCAGAGTAAAAGTCCTCGAGCAGGACGAGAAGAGCCGTGACGATAATGTGACGGACAGCAACGAACCCGTCGCCGGTTCCAACGAGATAAGCTCGGAGAACGAATTGCCCGACGATCGGGTAACGTCCCCGAGAAGACGTCGGGTCAGGGTCGATTCTTCGTCAGCCACGCTCGGAGCGACCGGCAGAGCCTCCGAAGACCGCGCCGATCCGGGAGGTCGTCCGCGAAGCCGGCAGAGAATCGTCAAGGCTAGAAGACGAACTCGCGTCCAAGAAGTCGCTTCGGGCGCCTCTGGCGCGGGAGCTTCGACCCCTGGTGAGAACGGACAAGTTCCGGGTGGTGAAGAGAATTCCGGAAGACCGGAGAGCCTCGACGCGGAATCGTCATCGCAGACCGATTCTGCAACCGTACAAACGACGGAGTCATCGACGGCCGTTCGAGCGACGACCCTCCGAGGAAACGTGACGGCTCCGTCGAAAGCCCCGAGCGTCATACGTGGCTTTTACGTAACTAAGAGCAGCGTCGAAGCTTCGTCGACTGCCGACGTTGCGACAACGGACTCCTCGATCGACTCCACCAGGTATCCATCAGCTTCTACCGGCGACCACGGACCCGACGAAGCTACCGAGAAAACTGATTTTCCAACGCACAGCGACGAAACCGTCACGCCTTTCGCTGAAGGAGCTTCGTACATCGTCGACGAGAGCTCGACTTACGAGAGTATCGGCTCGACCGTCCTGGAGCCGGAAGGTGAGACGAGGATTTCCAACGACTCTCTGGACAATGTTGCCCCGACGGTGGGAGAAAAATTGGAAACAATGACTACTGATGTGATCTCTACGAGCGACGATCGTTTCACGGAAACCGGATCAGCCGCGACGATGACCGAGGGCGAGATCGGCGAGCAACCGGAAGTCACCACTTTCCGGCCGTGGACGACCGGCGAAGTTCAAACTGCGCATCCGACCACATCGGCCGAATCTGCGACAACCGAGTACTTCACTGAGAGCAGCAGCGAAGCGGTTGAGGAAGAATCCGACCCAACAACCGATCATCCTTCGGAGAGCTTGAAGACGTCCGAGAGCAGCCGCTACGGGGATTCCCCGAATTTGGTGGTGAAGAGTACAGCTTCGACGACCATAGAATCGGATGACAATGGAGGAACTGCGTCGGAACTGCAAACGGAAAGATCCGCCAGAAGGACGACGACCCCGAGCGGGAAGACGACGACTCACAAAGAGCCGCTTAAGAGAGGCAGAGTGCGTTTCACGAATGCGTCGAAACCGGAAACGAGCAAGTTGGCGTCTTCGGAGCACCCAAGAGTGTCGACGAAGACGTCCAGGGGCGAATCGGATGAACAGAGTCGCACTTCGACGGAGACCTATGAAGAAACGTCAGAACAGGGTTTGGCCCAAACGACCGGAAGTCCGCACGCTTCGTCTTTGCGGGGCAGGGACCATCGCCGAAGAACGACGACTTCGCCGAGCATCGACGACCCCACCACCAGTTCGCCACCTGATACGGTTCCAGGAGGACTTCAGTCGAAACGACTGGAAGCTCGCCTACGTCGAGGTCGTTTTCGCGTAGCAGAGACCATTCGCAGGACGCATCCGCTGTCACCGCAACGTCGACCGAGGCTTACGAAGAAACCGGGCGATACACGACCAGTTCACCACCCGGAAAAGACGACTTGTCGGCCAGCTCGACAGAACTTTACGACCCGCCGGTAAAATACGGTTCCAGGAGGACTTCAGTCGAAACGACTGGAAGTTCGCCTACGTCGAGGTCGTTTTCGCGTAGCAGAGACCATTCGCAGGACGCATCCGCTGTTACCGCAACGTCGACCAAAGCTTACGAAGAAACCGGGCAA
>JAPYZC010003156.1:0-12687 GCA_030522665.1 Ichneumoninae sp. A BG-2022a | reverse complement strand
CGATCGGATAAAAATCTGAACAAAATCAAGCATATGGAAGATGCTGATAAGATTGTTCGTCCATAATAATGATCCCAAAATGTTATTCGTTTCCTTTATATTAAAATTTGTTTAAAATAGTAATTTTTAAGTATTAGATAAAATTCTGAAAAAATTCATACGTGTCCAGAAAAATTAACAAATCATTTTCGTAATAAAAAAAAATTTGGTTGCCGGATAATTTGTTGCACAATTTCTTTTTCAGTAATGTGTTATGAACATTTTGAAATTATTATTATGCACAAACAATCTTTTCAGCACCTTTTATATGCTAGCATTTTATCAGATTTTTTTCTCAACGAGAAGTGTTTGTAATCTTTGTCTTTTTTCTCTCGAACTTAGGCGGCGTCAGTCATTGCGCTAGTACTACTTTAAGTGACAATAATGCTCGCGAAAATTTCGTGAACTCGGGATAATATCTTTACGTCGACGTTTTGTTGCGGCGATAAGGATGGGGTCGTGGCGTGAATTTTTCGCTGAGTTCGCGAGAGCTCAACGGGATTCCCCGTGCCTCTCGGCGGCGTTGGCGGCGCCGACGTCTCCGCGGCGGTGCCTCTCGGCGCGAAGTGAATCATTTTACCAATCGGTTGTTCCCGAAATACGCCGAGCGGGACGGAGAAGACTGCGCCAAGAAGATGAAGGCGAACGGAGAGGAGTCCACAATGGCTGAAACGGAGCGAGGGGAAGAATGGCACCGGCTACCCGACACTTTGACAGTGTTGGATTTCGGAGAGTGAAACAGTCAGCAGCAGGAGAAGCAGCATGCGGCAGTGTCTCTGCTCCCGCCACTGACAGCTGTCAGCCGTCGGAATCTGGAAAGTTTTATGAGCGGGGGGGTGTCCCGGGGCCGAAAGTTGATATTGCTGCGTTTGCCACAGCCTTCCGTCACTCTCGCTCGTTCCCATGGACTATTTCGATCCGGCTCTTTCTCACTCGGCGACTTTCTCGCTCGAGGACTTTGGCACCCCTCGCGGTCCACCACTCTCGATTCCGCGCCCCGTCGACCCGGGAATAATCGCATTTCGCTTCCGCAACCATCCGAGTCCGACCGCGTCGCTCTTTTCTCGTTCAGTCGATTCTTTGACTAGGCTAAGGGAATCCACCAGTGCGAAACTTGATGCCGCGAGCTCGCTCGTATTTCATTTTTTTTTTTTGCAAACCAGACCGCTACCTGCAGCGAGGAGTGGAGTGGGCACCCTCGAGCCAGTTGCATTGCAGACGCGAAAATATTTCTCCGCCTGTCCTTCGGCACCGGGCACGTCGTTTCCTGAGGAATACGTGTCGACAGCGACACGGAACGTTGCGCTTCTCGCGCGGGCGGCAACGGAATTAGAGGGAATCGTGGAAAAGTAAGAGAGAGAGGTAGGAGAGAAAAGGTTCGCGCTGGGTTCGCCGTCGTACCGACCGGAACCCAAAATTACCGGTACACGGGCGTGCCCTAGGTGAACGCCAAATTCGATGGGAAGTCGCCGGACACCGGTGAAAATCGTACAGGATCCGACATTTTTCCAGTCCGATCACACGAATTCAACCTCGCTAACGCTGGACGAGAGAGAATGAAAAAAAAGCAGGGAAAATTGTGTAACGACTTTGCAGAAAAATACTGCAAGCACGTTTCTCGGGAAATACAATTTTATCTTTCTCGTATAGAATCTGCGACCCTCCGTGTGATAGCTATAGATTACCGTGTATACTGTGCGCAGGGTAGCGTATACCGTGTGTATACTGCATACAGCCATGGGAGGTTCACATAATACGATATTTCTTACGACGTTATAGGCCTATTGTGTCGTACGAAGTGTAATATATATCGAGTGCCGCTCGTTTTTAGAAGGGATTTCGGAAGGAAAGAGAATAGGTCGACGCATTGGTAACGACGATGGTGTTAAGAAAAAAGGGACTCGAAAGGCTCCCAGCAGGCGCCCCTGTTGCCGTTGTACGACACCCAAAATTGGTTCGTTCATTCCCAATGACGACGTTACGGATTGAAATGGCGCGGAAAACGGCCACTGCTCCCACGGGAGAAATTTCTGCAGCCCTAACTTCTCCAGGTTGCCCTTCCTGCTACCGCTGTCTCTTCGGCGTTGCACCCTCCCCGTGAAGCTTTATTCCATACACCCCAAATTTATCGCCACTTTCGACTGGAGTGATCGGCGAGTCGCCAGTGATTGACAGCGTTTGTGGGGGGTTTTGTTGGAGGAAACGGCAAACGATTGCAGATCAGACCTATTGTAGATCTTTAACTTTTAAGGAAAACTCTCGTGCATATTATAGTTTATAGTAAAATGTAACTGCTCCTGCCTTACTAACTTTTGACTTGAGTGATCGGTGAGTCGCCACAGCTAGAAAAATAATTTATTTGACGGCCACCGTTTATTTGGTTTAAGTAAAACATTTATTTGAAAAAATATTTATTTAAATTAAGTAAATATCTACTCACATGAAACAGATATTTATTAAAATTAAATAAATATTTTGCTTAAACCAAATAAACGGTGGTCGTCTAATAAATCATTTTTCTGGATGCAGTGATTGACAGCGTTTGTGGGGGGTTTCGATGGAGGAAACGGCAAACGATTGCAGAACTAGATCAGGACTTTTGAGGATCTTTAAGGAAAACTCTCGTGCATATTACAGTTGACAGTAAAATGTAACTGCTCGTGCCTTACTAACTTTCGACTGGAGTGATCGGCGAGTCGCCAGTGATTGACAGCGTTTGTGGGAGGTTTCGATGGAGGAAACAGCAAACGATTGCAGAACTAGATCAGACCTATTGAGGATTTTTAACTTTTAAGGAAAACTCTCGTGCATATTATAGTTTACAGTAAAATGTAACTGCTCGTGCCTTACTAACTTTCGACTGGAGTGATCGGCAAGTCGCCAGTGATTGACAGCGTTTGTGGGACAGCGTTCGTTGGAGGAAATGGCAAACGATTGTAGAAGTAGATCAGGACTTCTGAGGATCTTTAAGGAAAACTCTCGTGCATATTATAGTTTATAGTAAAATGTAACTACTCGTGACTTGCTAAGACCGAACCGTGTTAGGATAATTACGCGAGGACTTGAATTATTTAATTAATCCCGACGCGTACGAGATACGACGACGACGACGACGACGACGACGACGACGACGCGGACATTTGGGGGTTTTATCTGGATGCTCGTTAGAGGGAAAGGGTTATAGTGTGCCAGGCAGGCCAGACATTATGAGGGAGGAAGGAAACAGGAAGGCATAGCTGCAGAGGAGGAGAGTGGCCATGGGACACACCTGCGCACCCTGGCTAAACCCCATAACGAGGAGAACAGCAAGCGCCCCTTATACGTCTCGGCGCTGTACTCCCGCAGCAGTTTCCAGCACCAAGTTGCAACCACCAACGCCATAACCATCCCGAAGAGCTGTTACCACGAATGCAGTGCACCCCTTCGATTTCATCGCTACCCTTTTAAAGTTTCCATTGCCGCATCTATTCGTGAAGACTTCAGACTTCGGAAGTGTCCTCGAGCTTCATTGCGAGCACAGAAATAAGATAATCATCGATCGTGATGGAGACTATAAAGTTTCAACTGGATAAAGCAAGCGAGAAAATTCGAGTGACAGGACAGTCGCACGAGCTTGGAATATCGAGATCCAGCGTCATAATCCTGCCCTTAAAGATTTGAAATACATGAGCGTATCTGTAGGGGAAACGTACAGGTAGCGTCATATCGACGTGGGGCAAAATGGGGTTTTCAAAATTGTCGAATAAATCAAATCAATAAATAAAACAAGAATAAAATATAGCGTAAAAGTGGGGAATATGGCCCGGTTCATATATAATTGATTTACGTATTAATCGAGGTGGACCATATTCACCACTTTTACCCTAATAGAATATAATAGAATAGTTGTTTACTTGTCCTGGGACAAAATCCCCTAAGGACCAAGCAGCAAAGAAAGGCGACACAATTATACAGTTATAATTTGAGCACATAGTTGTTCATGACAGCTTACGTTTTACAAAAAAAAAAAATAGCAGTAGATGATAAAGAATAATGAAGCTATCAATAGTTGCCGCAAGTCAAATCGAAGGATACCCCGTTTTGCCCCAGATGGTTTTTTTTGTATCCTTTCAAAACCGGTGCCAATAGAATTTTCTTGTGAAAAACCATGGATGTATGCTTTCAGTATCGTAGTAGCAGGTTTTATTGCTTAGCGTCCCCATTTTGCCCCGGTCTACCCTACTACCTCAGTAAAGTAGTGTGTCTTTTAATGGGACGAATGAAGCATTCTGGGGCATTCCTCGTCGCGGAGACGAGGCTGCGAACGAAGGAACACGGGGAAGCAATTGCGTAATTTAATTTCCAGCGCTCATTTGCATTATCCTCATTGAAGCGATTCTATTGGTAGCAACAATTTACGGCATACCGGAACAGTCGAAAGCGTTTAAAAATCAATTTAAACACCGGGGCTTAATCCGCGGCTGGCAAGGTGAGAGCAAATGGGAGAAATTTTATACGAGTCACTTTCAAAGTCCCACCGTTTATATTAAAACGGGGTAACGAGGGGCGAGTGACGAACGAGTCCCGGACTGTCGGTTCTCGTGGGCTGAAACTTCGTTCGGATACGCACACACCTGTAGGTACGCCTATAGAGATAATCACTATGGAGTATAACCCTGTATTCTGCACAGTGCACACAACGCCGTAGCCCCGTTATGGTTTGAAATATTAAACTCGGTGAGTTTGACGAAATTTCCCAGGGTTCTGATACAATAGTAGTTCCTCTGCATCTATGAACCGCAATGGTCCGAGTCTGTCGGTTAATATCGTAAAACAAAAGAACTTTGTACGCGTCTAATTAACCCCGAGTGGACAGGCTGCAGGGCTCTTACACTGGGTCATGGATGTGCACACACGATGAGCGCCGTTCTCTGCGTGCTTTGCTGCGTGGAAAATGAGCCACCGCCTCCAATTTATAACGGGTAATGTAAAACAGTGTACCGATGATCGAGTTGAACGGTTTCGGCCTCGAAAAAGAAAAAAGAAATTCGTTCCGGCAAATGTGTTCATCGATGGTGGTGAATAACGCAGTATAACAGTTATTAGTACAGTAGGACCGCCCTTATCCGACCTTAGATCATCCCCGTTGCCCCATTTTGCCCCGCTCTCCCCTATCTGTTACATTATTGCATACGTGCTTAAACTTGTACAAGTTTGCTGCGACTTTGTATTGGGAGCTGCAAATACATCAGTTCCGATTCTAGAGTCAATGATAGAACATCGTGATGTCTCAAAAAAGGAAAATGTAGTGAATTAACTAATAAATTTAATGTCTATATAAAGTGGTTTGTTACTTTTTAAACATAATAATAATAATATAAGTTTGAATTGAGTATGTTATCCACGTTATCCGAGTTTTCGCTTATCCGAAGTCGCTCTGCCCACATTACCTCGGATAAACGGGGTTCTACTGTATGCATACAACCGCTAGAATCACTACGGATAGCATTACAATGGCAATCATTCAGCGGGAACAACTGGGTAATTACCGGAATCAACACAATACGGCTACTGATCTCAACCACTTGCACTTGGTTGGTAAAATATACAAAGTTGGTGCACGCGACTCTTTGTGCCATTCTAAAATAGCTACGAGAAAACACAATAAATTGTATGGAAGCCATTTATCTCGTCACCGCAAACAAGTGTTGGCACATGTTCAATGACCGCAAGCTTTGAGCTATGTATTTTCGGGAGACAAAACGGAAGATAAACTGGCCGTCCCGGTATAATCCAACGAACGTAGACGTCTTATTCTTCCTTATTGTCTCGCAGTTTACTTCCGGAGCCGGAAAAGACTGTACGATTATTATTTCCCGACTTCCTATTACCCCGGATCCGTGTCAAACCCTTCCGCTGAAATAAATACACGGCTTCATTTTTCTCCTTAGCTCGGAGCTCTTTCCGTTTGTCAAACCAATCTGAGACTCTGTTGCCGGACTCTTCGGGAACGGGGGGTTGAGGCTCGTCATTGTAGAGCGCTTTCGCATTGATTGAAAACTGCCGATAGAGGACATCGATTGGGAGGGGTTCCCCCCCCTTTTATTTTCCTCTGTGTCTTCTCTTCCCCGCAGGATTCGCGTGTAAGCAAGCGATGACTACCTTCCTTTGCTCGCACTCTCTCTTTTGTCCTCCTTCGTTTCCCCGGGAACATTCGGGCCGTTCCTCACCCTCCGTGCTCTTTCGCCCTTCTCCGCGAGCGAAGAATCCCCAGGGTGCTCCGCCACGTATTGTCGACACGGCATTTTCTATTTATCTATACCTTTTTGTTCTCGTATTTTTCCTACGTGCGCAAACCCACTCTTAAACGTTCGGGAAGAAGCTATACGCGATTCCGCACGCGCACTCCACTACGCTTCCTTCCCCTGTCTTTGGCATTCGTTTATTTTCCTTTTCCGCCTCCTCCTCTTCGTTGTCGTTCTTCGACGACGACGAACCGCACGGGGCGGTGTATACCGACACCGCACTGTTAAGCTGATCGGTTTGCTGCAAAACGTCCTCCAGCAAGTTTGTCGCAGAAATTGTAGCGAAAAAGTCGGTGAGACTTCGGCTTGGGTCAGCGAAGCCTCAAGTGGTTCATCGTGTGTACCTGCCGGAAAAATTGGAGTCGCTATCGGCGAATTCGGCGGCGAGACCCGAGATTCGAGCAGGAGGAGGGACATGCTTGGAATTCTAGGAGAATCCACGTCGAAGGATCTATATAGCGCTCGATGTGTGCGGTCCAGAGGAAACGGTGAAATAAGGAGCGTACATAAAGATGCAACGAGCATGGTGGAAACGCCAGTAAAACGGACGAAGAAGTCCGGTGGACGATGAAGAAGTCGCGTACTTTTCTGTTATGGGTAGGAGTGGTGAATATGGACCATACGTTATTGATTCACGATCCATACATCATTGATTCACGATCTATATATTATTGATTCACGATCCATACATCATTGATTCACGATTCATACATCATTGATTCACGATCCATACATCATTGATTTACGATCCATACATAATTTATTCACGATCCATCCATCAATGATACACAATCCATACATCATTGATTCGCGGTCCATACATCATTGATTCACGATCCATATCCATTGATTCACGATCCGTACATCATTGATTCACGATCCGTACATCATTGATTCACGATCCATACATCATTGATTCACGATCCATACATCATTGATTCACGATCCGTACATCATTGATTCACGATCCGTACATCATTGATTCACGATCCATACATCATTGATTCACGATCGATACACCATTGATTCACGATCCATACATCATTGATTCATGATCCATACATCATTGATTCACGATCCATACATCATTGATTCATGATTCATACATCATTGATTCGCGATCCATACATCATTGATTCACGATCCATACATCATTGATTCACGATCCGTACATCATTGATTCACGATCGATACATCATTGATTCACGATCCATACATCATTGATTCACGATCCATACACCATTGATTCACTTGCTAATCGGGGTGGACCGTATTCACCACTTTTATCCTATTCGCAATGGCAAGTGTCCCATAAAAGAAAACTGAAGGACTACTCGAGTGAAACTGCTACAAAGGACAGTACGGAGCTGCACGGAGAGAAACTACGATGGCACGAAAGGAGGGCGAAAGGGGGAAGGGCGGTGACCCGGTGAGAGTCTGTGTTGGAAGAAGTCGCGAGGTTGTTTGTTGATCCTTCATTGGCATCGAGCCGAAAGGCCATTCATTTTCTAAATGGCAAGTGTCGCATAAACTAAAACTGGAGGACTTCTCGAATGAAACTGCTACAAAGGACAGTACAGCGATGCACAGAGAGAAGCTGGGATGCGACGAAAGGAGGGCAAGAAGGAGAAGCGGGTCGACCCGATGAGAGTTTCTGTTGGAAGTGTTCGCGAGGTTGTTTGTTGATCCTTCATTGGCATCGAGCCGAAAGGGCATTCATTTTCTAAATGGACCGCAAGCCGGTGCTCGTCGTTCTTCGCCCGTGAGGAGGACTCAAAGAAGGAGGATCGAAAGGTCGGAAGCGCAGATGCAAGTGCGCGAATAGAGTGAAAGGAGAAGCGAAAAGGCAGTTGACATTCAATAGGCAACGAAGAAGAGGGTGCAATCGTTCCTGCAACCTACGGGAACACAAACAAGGTCCAAATATCCACGTTCGGTTTTCAAGTCCAGCCTTTGTGTTATCACGCACTCCTCGAAATGCTAAGTTATGGTAAAGGAACCGAGGGTACCGGGCGTCACGAAGTGGTTGCCGGGGGCCATCGGAGATTATAGGCACCGATGGTGTGGAGCAAAAAAGGAGAATCGTGCAAGAGATCTCGACGAATTCGCGGGGTGGAAGGGAGGTTCGGAAAGGATCTTCGGTTCGCAGGAAAACGGAGGGAGGAGCTGCAAGAAGAATCACGGGAGCTTTGCGGAAGCGGATTAGGAGGAGCGCAGGGGCAAGCGAAGACAGTTCGAAATAAGATTATGCCGCGGGCAGAATCCTCTCTCACCACGCTCCTCCGCGGACTTCAACATTATGCTCGATCGGCCGCCAGCACGGACGGTGTAACGTTTCGTGGACCGGCTCTCCGGAAGGCCCGGGCCTCCCGTTGGTTACAGGAAAGACGAGGAAGCGGGGAGAACGACGGGTGGACGGATGGATACTTCAGCGATGATCTCCGGACTGGTAGACGCGCTTTTGGTGGACTTTTATCGGCGGTAGACTTGCAGACTAGCAACTTTCGAGTCGTCCAGCCGGAAGGAAGGGCCGCTTTCAGGATCTCTCCTTTCAGTTTTTTTTTTTTTCTCTTCACTTTCGGAGATTTCTCTATCCCGCTCTCGGCTGATCGTACTTTCCTCAGGCATATAACCACTACGGTGGAAGCGCCGAGCGATAAATGGAGCGATGTCTGAGCACTGAGAAGGCTAACTTTTGTACTCGCCGGAAACGTTGAATCTTCGTAGGGGAATCGCGGAGAGACGCGGCTCAAGCCGCTCTACGACTACCCGACGTTCTGTGTCGTGGCCCAGTGTTTTGATCGTCGATATCGATTGTTAGTGTGGGCCCGATACAGAATTAGCATATTATGCCACGAGGGAGGAAAGTGCGTCTTTTCACCGAGTGCGAAGTTTGATGCCTGAGCAAAGCGATGGGCAGAAATTTGCACGAAGTGAAAAGGCACTTCGACCCGAGTGGCATACGATATTTTTTGCCCGACTATGCTAAACAGTGGTCACATTTCTATGCCTGCAATGGGGATGGAAAGTCGTCCGCCGCAGTAGCTACGTTTCGGCACGCTGGGACTACTTTTGGGCCATCTGTAGCTACTTTTCCGCTCGCTGCGTTACTTTTCGGTCCGCTGCGTTTCTTTTTGGCCAGCTGGTCAAGATCGACAACTTTCCGCCCCCGTTGCAGGCATGGTATGTGGACTTTTTAGCGTAGGCGGGCAAAATAGTAGGGTAGAGCGGGGCAAAATGGGGCAACGGGGCAAAACGGGGTTTTTGGGCAAAACGTCATTTTCCAATAATTTTTGGATGCCCGAATTCGCTCCATCGGATACATCAGGCTTTTCTATCCAGTTTTGCCACCTTGTCCGATCCAAAAATTATTGGAAAATTTAGTTTTTCCCAAAAACCCCTTTTTGCCCCGTTGCCCCGCTCTCCCCTATATTATGCCACAAGGGAGGAAAGTGCGTATTTTCACCGAGTGTGAAGTTTCATTCACACGAATTCCACACGTGGTGAAAATGCACTTCCTCTCTTGTGGCATACGATATTTTTTTCCCCGACTTCGTTAAAATAACCACATTTCTTGCGTCGCAAAATCGTGATATTCGCCAATGCCCATTACTCCCCGGGAGCTTGCAGAGGGAGTAATGAAACTGTACTGCGCATGCGCACAGGTTAGTAATGATCATCGGTCAAAAATAGGCTCCTTTTCGCCCGTATTGGACGCAAGGAATGTGGTTATTTTAGCGCAGTCGGGAAAAAAAACACAATTACCTCGTTATTCGGCACCGACGTACTTCCATACGAGGTGTACCGGCATGAAAATTAGGAACCCAAGATAATTTGCCAATGGCGGACCTGTGGATCGAGCACCCACTCCAGAAGATACGGAATGCTTGCCGGAGGAACGACGGCGAATGTGTGTGACGAGAACGTGAGACAAGAGAAGCAATGGAAATGCCGTGAGAACTTCATTAATCAAAGCCGGGCGCCTCCTTGCGAGTGCCTCATTACGGAAGCGGGCCCGACGTCGGTCGTCCCAACGCCGGCAACAGCGACGATGATGACGGTGCGCTTGAGGGAAACACTAGAGGGGCGGCCCGTAATTGGGCGGGGGATTGCGCCTAGTTACCTGGATACCAGTGATGAAAAGAAAGAGGATCCGGTGAGAACTGCAAAGCGAGAAGCGAAGATAGAATGTAAGGAGTAAGAAGAAAGTAGAGATCCGCATATTGAAGACGGAGGACGAAGGGGAGGGTGACCGGAGAACTAAAAAGCGGGGAACAATGAGTGAAAAGGAAGAAAAACTGACGAGACCGAGCCGAATGGCCTCGGGATCTCGGGGTCCGAGGGCGGCGGAGCGCGGGGAAATAAAAGCGGGAAACAAAGAGTAAACATAAAGGCCGGTGCATGCGAGATCTTCTTGGCCGGTCACCTCATTCTCTTTCCACTAGAAATGACGTTCCATCGCCCCGCAGTGGATGCGAGCGCGAGAAGTAAAACTCAAACCGGAATGAAAGCGCCGAGAGATGGAAATGATTACTCCTCGGGACTGCGGTTGGAATACAGAGTGGAAAAATCATAGAGTACAGCCTAGCGGTTGCGGGGAATAAAAAATAAAAAAAATATAAAAACCATTAGAGTTATATAATGGTAACCGCGCGACACGTTGATCTCCGCGGTGTGCCGTTAAATAATTACAAATTCAGTGGATGTAAATGAAGGGGAGGAGTGGTATATCAATGGAGCCGCAAGGGGTGCCGGGGAAAAAAGTCGACCAAACCTGGGTAGAAAGTCAAAGTTGCTGCTGTCGGGGCGTGCTGGCGACACGAAAAGTCTCTTCTCGCGCGTGTACCCACAAAGCGCTCACATAATACGAGGTGCACAGGACCCACCCGGCAGATCGCAATTTCTATACACGTTGAGAGCTTTTAAATATTCCATCCCTTTATGACGGTGCTTTGCACGCGCCTCGCCCCCGCTCGCTCGCTTACTCTCTTTACTTTCCCCCCCTCGCTCGTTTCCTTCGGCAGCCCCGTCGTCAGCGACGTGACGGAGCTGTAATAAATATCGTGGCTGTATGAAAATACTTGGTTCGAAAAGATGGTAGCGGCGAGGATGGGTGTCGCGAGCCGGGGAGCCGGAGGAAAAGTTGGAAGAAGTGAAAACAGCTCGAGCAGAATGTAGGGGAAAAAGGGGGCGAAGGAAAATCGCTCAAAGGAATGAAATTCAAAGTCTGGTAACGAATCTCAAACCTGAGATACTACGAAGAACGAAACCACGTACGAGTAACGAAATCGGCGAAAAGGAATTGAATGTAAAAGAACTACAGTAGAACCCCGTTTATCCGAGGTAGGGGAGAGCGGGGCAAAATGGGATAATGAGACAAAACGCAAGTTTCCAATAACTTTTGAATGGTGGTGATAGCGGTACGCGGGGCAAAACGGGTTTGAAAATCCGGATGTATCGTTGGGACAAAATGGGTCATCCAAAAATTATTGGAAAATTAAGCTTTGCCCTCACTGCCCCGTTTTGCCCCGCTGTGCCATTTTGCCCCGGTCTCCTCTACTAGCATTGTGTGGTAAAATGAAAGAGTAATCAAATTGTAATATACAAATTTCATCGTACGCTAACATACAGTAGGACCGCCACCATCTCAAAGTTATTGGAGAATTGCGTTTAGTCTCATTATCCCGTTTTGCCCCGGTGTGCCATTTTGCCGCGCTATCCCCTACTTTTCTCTCAGTCGCTGTCGGAATTGAAGAATTCCTCCACAGGGCTTTTTCGTCGATAAGGTACACCCCTTATTTCCGGTGCTCATTATCGTTTTATCGCCACACTGTTCGTTTTTTTATATTTTTCTCGACAATAGCCAATGAGAGTATCGATGAAAACAGTTTTTTCCGTACTCCACTTTATCTCCCCTCTCTTTACCACCGTCCCGTCCTACACGCATCGCATTTAACTTATTGCGAAGACCCACGAGATACTCGGTAAATCGCGGCTACGATTCTCACCCTTGTATTTCCTCTCGATCCCCTTTCTAGTTTCTTTCCGACTGTATCGAGGCTCGGCCATCGGATTGAAATATCGAGGGATCGAGAATGAATCAGAGAATGAAACGAAATGGAGGTTTGGTCTCTGATCCCCGAAGGAGGCCAGTTTCGAGTCCCTCGGGTGTCTCCACCCTTCGACCATATAGGGCGGGTTTCAATTCCCACTTACGCTCCGTGCGAGGACTCCGACTTCTAAGCAACGGCGAGTATTAGAAGCAACAGAACGGGCCAACAATGTTCTCACGGGGTCGCATCACGCTCACCACTCCGGTTTTCCCGCTGCACTGAGGAAACAAAATTATTGGATTAAGCAAATG
>JAPYZC010003154.1:0-31218 GCA_030522665.1 Ichneumoninae sp. A BG-2022a | reverse complement strand
GTAGAATATGGCCGTCTGTACCGGCACGGGTTTTCCGTAGTTTCCCCGTGTCCCTGGCAAATGCGGTACAGTGTAGCTTAGTCGGCTACGGACGCACTGAAAGTTAGGTAGCTTAGCTGAGTGCGGGTAGGGAGTGATAGGGGGGAATCGGGATGGGGTCCGTAAAAAACCCGAAAGGGTATACGGTGGAATTGGAACAATAAAAAAAAAAAAAATAAAAATATTTGCGAATGAAGCGATATTATGAGAACGCGATTTGGAAATATCAATTTTAACGTTTTTTCAACGTCAACGTTATCCTTGATTTTTAGGCAAAGTGGCTGTCCGATTCAGGTTCAGCGCTAAAAATAAATGAAAATAATAATGTTAACGTCGCACTTGTCTTTTGGTAATTAAAAACTGTCGAAATTGTCGTCGGATCTGTGCTCGGCGCGAAAACACATGGAATTATTCGTTCCGGATTTTTGTTGAAATTTTCGATTTTTACTCAACAAATTCACATTATACAGTTTCATTTAGCTCTTTCATCACCTTGTATATTTCGTGTCGTACGAAAAATGAGCTCAAATTATATTTTTAAAGTTTCGTCGGAGTTTAAATCCGATGCTTCGTTTTTGAGATAATGGTGTGCAAACAATTTAATTCTGGCATACATGGTAGCGTCGGGGTCATTATATACGCTCAAAAAACTTCGTTTTTTAAAGGATTTGGCGTCCTTAAAAAAAGCTTGATATATATACATATACACATATATATTTGCGGAATTTTCTTTCCCACTCGTTCCATCGCCGAACCGTAAGAACAGTCGTTTATCCCTCCGCGAAATAGAAGTCAGTAAAACTAAGAACGAAAAAAGAATATATATATAAAAAAAAATAAAAACAGTAATAAAGTATAGTGTTATACGAGCCACTAGCCGGTGTATGTACGACGTCACGAAGTTTATGGAAGCTTTCAGAATGCGTTCTCGGTAATGCAGTCGAGAGACTATTTCACGCGACGCGACGAGATACATGTACCTCTATATATATATATATATATATATGATACGTACATATAGATACAATGTATATACTTACAGGAGAGACAATGGTGTATTACTTTACGTGTTACGGCGAGCCGCTACGAAAGAAAAACTTTTCACCATATTTTCTCGCTATAACTTTCGCGCCAGAAACAAATGAAATACGAGTCTCGATGATTTGCACGACGATAGTTAAATTTATAATCGCTGCCGCTCGTGATGAGTTACGGAGAAAGCGAGCGACGTTAAAACTCTCGTTTATGGCGATAATAAAAATAAAAGGAAAAAAAAAGGAAAAAATATCAAACCAGAGGGAAACTGTATGCTTTGCTTTCGTTTATATTAAATCGGATTTTTTATACTGTAGATAAACGAGCCGTGGGGCGAATGACCATTGTATGATTTAAAAAATTTTTTTTTTACACTTTTATTTTCCAGCGACCGAGGAAAAATTCGATCTGATCTACAGCAAGCGAAGCTTCGACGGGGAGGATGGCGTGGAAGTTTTTTGTTCGGCCGAAGGACTATATCCTCATCCTGTCATGGACATCTCCATTAAGTAAGCTTTCGTTTGTGCAGTGTAATTACAGTGCATGCATAGATAGGTGAACACCGGCCCGACACTGGAGCGAACATAATAGACGCGTCTGCTTTTATTTTCGTCCCCATTATGGGTTATTTTTTTTTCTTTTTTTTCCGTTCGTCACGCGACTCGACGGCAATGGAGGCATGACAAGCTTGAACTGTTGGCGTAGTCGGAGAGAGGGCTCGGAAAAAAGCACTTTGAAATATTGTAATAGGAGCGACCTAATTTTTTTTCTTTTCTATATTTTTTTTTATTTCAGCAATGCCTCGATGAATGAGACGTCAAAGTTCAACATAACGACGAGGGAGGACGGAAAGTACGATATAATGACGAGAGTATCGCTGAAGGACGACGACTTAACGAATCCTCCCGCTCTCATCAAGTGTACTCTCGGAATACCCAAAGTCGATTATCACATACCTCAGGAACTCGTTTACTACCCAGGTCGGTGGACATTTTTATATAAAAAATGTATTTATTTATTTATTTATTTATTTATTTATTTATTTATTTATTTATTTATATATTTATTTATATATTTATTTATTTATTTGTTATTGAATTTACCTATTGATTTACGACACGTCTGCTCGTAACTCGCGCGATACACGTACGTAACGATATGATACACGAACTTCGACGTTAAGCCAATATCTCGGCGCCCTCCCCGTTTACCGCGCGCGGCTCGTATCATCGGTAAGTGTGCACAAGAAATTAATTAGTCTAGGCAAATCGAATGTACACGTGTTCCCCGATTAGTTTACGGGAGCGAGACAGCGAGGTCTCGCCGTCTGGGTACGAGCGAGGGAAAATAGATATTGCGAATAAACGAGAGGCTCCCAGCGACATCGGATATGTCAATGGTAAGTGTGAGGGCATGTGTTACAGCGTCGATGTTCATCGGAATCGATATGCGCCCCCCCTTGGGAAACAAATTGCATTTCGATGATACTGCATGATCAGTGATAATCGTTCGGTTGATCAAATTTTATGTATCGACATTTTCTTTAATTAATCATCGGACATTTATCGAGCAGCGAACGGGGAGGCTTCTTCCAATTATTTTGTATCTACAACGATGTTAACTCTCTCTCGAAACCAGAAGCTTTTTTTGTCGTTAAAGATTAATCGCATAGATCTTCGAAGATCTTTGTATATCGTTGTAGATTATTGCAGAACCTTGCAAATCTTTGAATATTTGTAGATTTTCATAGATCTCTCAAATTTCTGTAGATCTTTAAAGATCTTTGTATCTACAATGAAATTTATTCTCTTTCGACGCCAGAAAGTTTTTGTGTCGTTACCGAGACATCGCATAGATCTTTGAAGATCTTTGTAGGTCGTTATAGATTTGTAGATCCTTGAAAATCTTTAAAAATGTTTGTAGATCATTGAAGATCTTTGAAGATCTATGGAGATCTTTTGAGATATTTGAAGGTCTTTGGAGACCTTTGAAGATATTTGGAGATCTTTGAAGATCTTCACAGATATTTGAAGATTTTTTTTAAAGATCTTTATAGATCTTTTTCGATCTTTTTCGATCTTTTTCGATCTTTTTCGATCTTTAAATATCTTAGGGGGGAACATTAAAACCCATTTCTCGACGTTTTCATACGTAAACAACAGGAAGTTTCGAGAGGGTCAATAGATCCTCGTTACTGTCAGAGGCTACTGCCAAAGAGCCCTTTGAGCGATTCAGGGATTCGTACTGTTTCGTAGGACTGTACATGCCGCCGTGACATAGGTTCACCGTTACTCTAATATTTAAAGTTGGTGGCGGTTCACCGTTAACTCGCCGCATAGCAAATCCGACGCGTGGTCCAAATCCGTTTAACTACCCCCCCCCCCCTCCCCCCTCCCCCCGAGCAGAGTTCCTCGTTACTCTCAGGGGCCGTCGCTTGTGTTGTACAGGCTAGAGACTGCCGTAGTATACCTACGTGTACTTAACGTATTTACGTTCGTTGATGCGACCAGGGCTCTCTACCTCTCGACGAATCTCTGTTTGTATTAACGTCCAATTAACTACCAAACTGGGTTATTGTTGTTGTTACCCGTCCCGCTCCCCCCTCAAAGTATAATGTTTTGACGTCGAAACAATTAGTTGTTCAGAGTTTCATATTGTATTCAATAACGACCTAATTAACTTATCGGTATAATTACTTTCGAATCCGCTATGAGCCTAAAATATCGTTAATGGCGAACGTTACAGTCAGGCGAGCTGTTCTGGCTTAAGGGGAGGGTTCGACGGTTTTTTTTTGGTAATAAATTGTTTTTTTACCCAAAATCGATTTTTCTGTTATATTAAATTCAATAACGACCTAATTACTTTACTGGTATAATTACTTGCGAATCCGCTATGAATGTAAAATATCGTTACTGGCAAACTTTGCAGTCGGCTAAGCTTTTCTAGCTTTAGGGGAGGGTCCGTCGATCTTAGGTAAATAATTAGATTTTTGTGCACGGAATTGATTTTTGTTTCATTTTATGTTCAATAACGACCTAATAACTTTACCGGTAAAATATCGTTACTGACGAACGGGACAGTAAGCCAAGCTATTATAGCTTAATGGGAGAGTCGGTAAATTTTAGGGAACACATTGAAAGATAATTGTTTTTCGCACTAATAAATTAATATTGCTGAGGAAACTTAATACTACACATTTTTTGCCTCAAATAACTGAACAAGGATATTCAAAAAGAAGCTTGCATCTCGTAAATGTACATTTAACTTGAACTAATCTGAAGTTTGATCGAAGTCGGTGTAATGTCTGTAATAATTCGAATCTCATGTTTCAATGTTAAATAATTTTGACGTATAACGCAGAAAGCTACATCCCATTATCGTGCGGGAAATCGTCGCGGCATTGATGCGATATAAGCGCATTACCAACTCCGATATACTAAGACGAACTCTCTCCGCCTCCGGAGGATGAGAATGGATGGAGAGCAGCCTGAGAGGGTTTCTGGTTTTCCCCCATCAGTGTAAAAAATCGGAAATGCAATTAATTTAGTAACTGAGCAGTAATAATAGCCGAGCAACAATAACAACGATATCAGACAATTATATCGTACCCCGCTGTGTGAATTACTATCGCTGATTAATCGCTGGCCTTTTTCATTTTTTTTTTTTGCAAAGACTTGACGCTTAGTTTTGATGGACGCGGTATGTGGTGTTTGTTGTGCAGGAACGCCAACTACAACTCCGTCCTCCACGACCAACCTGCCGAGAACAATGGGGAGCCAGGCGCTTGACAGCACAGAACCAAACACTGGCAATGGTGGTGGTAAGAGAGAGCATAAGTTCGCAACCCTTAAAAAAATCATCATCAGCATGTTTGGTGATTTAACAATTTTATTTATGTATTTGTTTTTATTTAAAAGAAAATATACCCGCCTTTCTCCACTTCCTTCGCATTATGGAGGGTTGAAATTTACACGAGACTCTGGATAATTGGAATGGGCAAAGATTTTTTTATTGCTTTTTTTTCGACACACTTGACTCCACTATACGGAGTAAAAAGTTTTTTACTCGGCAAACATGATGACTAAGACTTAACTCCACTGTGAGGAAAAAAAAAGTGTACAGTCAAAAAGCACATCTTGTGAAAAAAAGGTTATAAAAACAATAATAAATTGTGGATTTTTTTTGTTGCGAAATTTTTTTCTTAAATTAGTAAAACAGTTTCGTCTCGTTATTCAATAGTGCTTGAGCACAGTTTCTAAAATTGCACCATTGACAAGCATGCTAACTTAATTCACGACCTTCTCCGTAGTCGTACGATCGATTCGGTGTGTAAATTATTAATCGCATGGCAAAACGAGGGGTTCGGTGAGCGCTGAATATAAAATATAGCGTGCACGTGCAAGACGAGGGAGAAGAGTTGATTACTCTTCCAGAGTCGGGAGTTAAACTAATCATAACATATTAAATTTTTGTACGTCGTGACATCGTTGCGTGCGTCTCAATCTTCTGTCAATCACGTGTGCTCAATCACTGAGCACACGTCGAATCTCGGGCTGAATAATTCATTTGAAAAAGAAGAACGAATTAAATCATATTTCAGAGACTTCGTTCAGCCGTTTACCCCTTTAATGCGAGCTGCTTGCTGCTTCGACGAAAGAGCTGTTTTTTATATCTGATTCGATGTAATAAAAAAGTTGAAAATTGAAATTACAGTAGAACCTCGATTACCCGAACCAATTGGGACCGGAGCTCGTTCAGATCAACGAAAATTCGGATAACTGAACAGTCAAACTGTGTTAAGCGATATAGCGTGATACATATCGAAAAAATTACAGTACCCACATATTTTAAATAACTTCAAACCTTCATAACGAAATCCACAGTTTTCGTTTGGCGCAAGAGAGTTGTACGTCTTATTGCAGGCAATTTTTTTTTAATTTCAGAGATCGTTAACTTACAAATATCATATGAGCCCACTAACAATGTGCTCATCTCTCCCTTATCGAGCTTCGAAAGCGTTTCTAATTTATTTCCGGCGTAAGTACATTATGCTTACGCTTAGAGGTCGAAGGACTCGACGCTGAATCCATAACGCACTAAACTACGAGACCAGTTACGAGATCAACGAGAATAAATTTTGAATACGTGCGTATTTGCTCGGCTGAGAAACTCATAAATACTGTGCATACGACTGGCGTGCATTTATGGTACCGCTGTGTGAGTCTATGCGAGCTCGAGCGTTATTGAATTGGCTTGTTGTTTATAGCGTGCAACAATGTATTGGTACGCAACAATGTAAGAATATGAGAATTTCGCGTAATTGTTCGGATAATAGAAACTTTATCCGAACCAGCGGCAGTTCGGATAACAGAAGGTTCGGATAATGGGTGTTCGGATAATCGAGGTTCTACTGTATAGGGATTTTTATCTTTCATTTATTTTGTATTATTAAGTGTATTTAATGTTAATTCTAAGCGAAGATAAAAATTTAAAGACAGATATTTTCGGACTTTCGAGAAGGACAGCTTGTCTTGCATGTTATTATTCCGACGGGCAATCTCCGCGTGAGATAAGCCGTGTAAGAAAAAAAGGTGCGGCGTTGTGTATTTTTACGCGCTAATCCTGAATCGGCGAACCGTTTTGCGTAAAAGTCCAACACGACGTTAACGTTGAAAAAAATGTTTATTTAAATATTCATAACGCTTTCTCATAAAAGTTGGAAATTGAAATTTGCATACCTTTTTCTCATAATGTTCCTTTATTCGCGAACCCTCTTCTATGACGAAGTATTGTCTGTATTTTTGGCTTCCTCAGAGAGGAAGCTTCACGAATAAAGGATCATTATGAGAAAGCGATAGGTATGCAAATTTCAATTTTCAACTTTTTTCAACGCCAACGTCTTGGACTTTTATGAAAAACGGCTGACCGGTTCAGGTTCAGCGACTAAAAAAATACTCCATCGTCACGCGTCACTTTGTCGGATCTGCGCTTGGGGCGAAAAAATACATGGAAGTGAGCGCTCGTGAATTTTTTTTCTGTGCACTTTCAATTTGTACTCAACCTCTTTACCTCTTTATCTGGCTTTTTCAACTCTGTCATATCCATCGTCTTGTGTATGCCTTGCTGTAGATCATAAAAGGCACCTGGGTTTTCCCGCGATGCCATTGGAAAGCAAAGAAATCGGTATTTAAAAATACCGATTTCAGTAATGAACAAAAACTCGACGCTTATTGAGTGTGAGTAGAAAGATGGGCGAAATATAACAGCGAACAATATTCACCGCGAAACCGGAGTAAAATAGAAAAACAAAAGGCAGACAATCGGGCTGCATTTTATAAATTGTTTTTAAAAAAACATCTGATTCTAATTTTTAAAAAGAACACTCGGCTTACTTTAAAAATGTTTGCAATAAAATTTTTTTTATTTCATATTGAGATCGTATTCGAGACATATTTTTCCGATGCACCGCTGTTCGTGAAATTTATCCAGATTTTAAAAAATTTTAAATGATGTCATTTTTGAGCATTGTTCATTTTTTTACCGAATTCGGATGTACGTCGGGTATGAAAGTGTCAATTAACGATTATTCCGGTTGAGAAGACAACTCGACGTTTATCGAGTTTGAGTAGAAACGGGAGAGATAAAATCGAAAAACAAAAAAAGTCAGACAATCGGCCCGCATAACGGCTTTGATATGCGGGCGATTTTCTATTGAATAATTACGTAGGTTCTTCGGTTTGAATATCGACCACGGTGTCGTACGGTCGAAATGACCTATGAAATATTAAATCGAGATATTGAGAGAGCGCACAGTCTGCCCAGATAATTTGCCGTTTATCGGCATCGTTCCTTCTGGCCGGAGCGCGCTCAATCGCAGAATTTTATTATCGATGATTCAACAGTTATTTCATTTAAGAAGTAGCGTCAACCACTGTCCAATAACGGAACGACATAGTCTAGAAATTATAGAAGAAGCATTCCACTGATGAATTTACCATTCACCCTCGAGACACTTGCCAATGAATAATTTTTCAAATCACTATGGTGTCTATATGGACCACCCGGTCGGAAAAATTGATCCCGAAAAAATAATTAAAAATCGTCCCAAATAAGAAATAAAACAAAAATATTCAAACAAATTTTCGGGTCGATTATTAAAAACGCTATATATACGTGTATATACAGACACTGCTAGAATTGCATCGATGACAAAACGACGTTAATTTCGTTCGATAAATAAAGTTGACTCTCGTCCAATAACCGAACGACATCATCTAGAAATTATAGAAGAAGCATTTCACTAAAGCATTTTATCATGGAACCTCGAATTGTACGAATCACTCTGGTGTCAATACACTGAGAAAAAGAATTTGTTGGATTAACCAAGGGGCGTTAACCTGCGGTCAAATCCGTTATTCAGTTGGTACAATAACATTTTTTGTTTAGGTGGGAATATTTCGAATCGACTGACGCCAATATTCGTTCAACAAAAGAATTATTTGGTTGTACCAACGAAATAACAGCTTTGAACAAGGTGGCAAAACGGGGCAGAAAAGCCTGATGTATCGATGGGGCGAATTCGGGCATCCAAAAATTATTGGAAAACGACGTTTTGCCCCATGGCCCCTTTTTGCCCCGCGGCCCCATTTTGCCCCGCTCTACCCTATATATATGTGTATACACACGCTGGAATTTCGTCGGCGACAATACGACATTAATTTTGTTCGATAAATAAAGTTGACTCTCGTCCAATAAAGGTGCTAATAGCGTGCAGCGAAGAGGCAGAGGAAAATAGACAATCTCGGCGAGAGGTCACGAAATATCCCACAAACGTGCTATATCGCGTATCCGGTATGTCCTCGGTGCGGTGTGCGGTTTTATCGCAATCTTGGTCGCCTATCGAAAGATTCGCCTCTCGCCTCGGCTCGCCAAGTCATCGGTTGCCAAGTATCGTGTGAGCAGCCTCCCGCCTCCAGCCTTAATGCCAAGTATTCAGTACTGCTGGCAAAGGAGAAACCACTTACCGTTTCTCGTTTCTACCCCGAATCTTCTATCCAACGGTACGGATATCGCACGTTCTACAAAATCGTTTCAGACCGAGATGCAGCCCATAGACTATAATTACGTAGTCTAAATAGCTTCGGCTCTCTCTACACGGCCCTTTTGCAATTTTCCTCGAGATACGTAATATAAAAATAAAAAGATATTGGAGAACGGGACAAAATGGCCCAATGTCCTCCATTCAAGATGCTTTCTGTTATCTCCTGGGAATAAATGGGTAAAAATAGTCCGTTTTGCCCCGCCTTACCCTACAATGTATGTAACTATCTAACGCCAAAAGGTTTCCCCGCACGGCCGTTTTGCAACTTTCCTCGAAACACGTAATATAAAAGTAAAGATATATCGGAGAGCGGTGCAAAATGGCCCTTAGTGTTCTCCATTCGAGATGCTTTCTCTTATCTCCTGGGAATAAATGGGTAAAAATAGTCCGTTTTGCCCCGCCCTACCCTACGATGTGGGTAATTCTCTAAGGCCAGAAGGGTTCTTCACACGGCCCTTTTGCCATTTTCCTCGAGACACGCAATAGAAAAATAAAAATATATCGGAGAACGGGGCAAACAGGCCCAGTGTCTTCCATTCAAGATGCTTTCTCTTATCTCGTGGGAATAAATGGGTAAAAATGGTCCGTTTTGCCCCGTCCTACCTTACAATGGGTCCAATTGCTTCTGCTTGTATGCAGTTTGAATGGCCTTGTGGCATCGAGCCATCGATACATAGCACAGCGTGGCAAAATGGACTGTATTTTAGCAATTTTTTTAGCAAAATCTCATCTCGAATGAAGATAACCGATCCATTTTGCACCTCACTTCCCCGTATGATATACCCGAGTATCCATTGAATAAAATAATGGAAAAGAAAAAATATGAAGGACAATCCGATAAGTTGCCGATACGTTGGAGTGCGGCGTAAAATGGCCCAACAATAAAAAAAATCTCATCGATAGCTTTCGAATGAATATTACCGATCCATTTCGCCCCCTCACTTCCCGGTACGGTATCCGCGTGCATCCGTTGAATAAAATAATGGGAAAAGAAACCCAACAAAAAAAAAAAAAAAAGAAAGAAAGTAAAAGGCAATCCGATAAGTTGCCCTCCGGAAAGACAGAAACAAAGTGAGCTCCGGATGGGATGATGGAATTCCTGTTATTGATAGGAGAATCGATATGACACGAGAATTTCATTTTCCCCGGCGTTCCACTCCCGGGCAAAACCGTCCTATTAAATTCCAAACATTTGTTTCTTCCCCACTCCCTATTTTTTTTCCTCCTCTCTTATCAACCGCACGGATTCCAGTTTAGTGGATTTTCGGAACTGATTGTCCCGCCGTCTCTCTTTCTCTTTATCGGCAGAGAAAGGTGCAGAGAATTGGAAAAGGGGGAGCTTAACTTTCCAGTCCATTTGGAGGCACGTGCGGTTCGTAATAGGTTCAGCCCTCGGTGAGGCGAGAGGGATGGAAGCCTTTTTCACCGGCACGGCGAAGGGTGGGTTCGGTCGAGGGTGTTTCACGGAAATGTCGCTCCGGCTTGTGGCGAGAACGATCCAGGAGGTCGCAGGGAGGGACGCGGAGAGCTGGAAAGCTCGCGAGAGAAACTGTGCGGCTATTACTGCTCGGGCCTATCTTTCCTTCCCTCCTATATACGACGCTGTAAGGTTTTCGAAATGAACAAACGGAAATTCCTTGCGGCTCCGGTATTATACGAGGCAACCGTAGGTTGTTCGCCACCACCTTTTCCGAGTTCCCGTTCCGCCGCCAGAGCGGAGTCTCCACCGTACGTACACAGGCTCGATATACATATGTATGAGAGACATACAAACACATAGTATAATGTACCAAGGTACATACCGCGAAGGACAAGGTGAAAGCCGTTGGCTGGGGCAGTAACAGTATCTCATTGTTAGGAACGACTTCTGTAGATTCTCGGTCGCTAATACAACGACGTCGTCGTAGGCGGGCGGTTGGTTCGGCGGGGAGGTTGATTTCTGCACCAAGACTCGCCGAGTAGTTTAGCGAGTGTAA
Source organism: Ichneumoninae sp. A BG-2022a (assembly GCA_030522665.1). Classification (NCBI taxonomy): domain Eukaryota; kingdom Metazoa; phylum Arthropoda; class Insecta; order Hymenoptera; family Ichneumonidae; species Ichneumoninae sp. A BG-2022a. The sequence continues at coordinate 20,067 of JAPYZC010003154.1, read as the reverse complement.
CTGGATGAGGGGAATGGCCAGCTGGGAGGAGGAGGAAGAAAAAGAAGAAGAAGACGACGACGACGACGTGGTGGGAAGAAAGGAAAAGCAGAAGCAGAAGCGTCAGGTGCCGGTCTGGCGCGTGTCTTCGGGAGCGGTGTGACTCGCTGTCGCCGGACGCCGAACGTAGATGGCGCTCACACTCGCCGGGCGGACGGCGGAGGTTCGCCGGTTCAAAAGCCCCCGCGAGGATTTCCCATAAAGTAATTAAGGAAATACGCCGGAGTGAGGGAGGAGGAAGAAGTGGAGAATTAAGAAAAGAAAGGAACAAAAAAATTATAGAAAGAAGAAGGAGGGAATGAAAAGAAAAGAGTCGGGACTGGCTCGGTTGAGAATGAGCACAGGCGTCGCCCGATGTCCCTCCCTTGCGGGTCTCTCGCACTTTTGCACTTTTAAAAGTGAAGTCACGTTTCTCGTCTCGTATTGAAAGATCCTTCGGGCACGTCGCTCTCCTACTACCCCCCCCCCCCCTCTCGCCCTCTGTCGCACAAGCGACAGAAATATTGAAGAGCGCGGATAGAATTTCATTGAGGTAACGAGAACAAAGAGAGGGAGTGAGAGAGACGGACGGGAAATAAACAAATGAGGAAGGATAATGAAGAAAACGTGACGGAATAGAGGGGGAAAAAAATTAACCGCCGAGTCGGGGAAGATTTAGCATCTGCTTCCTGGGGAGTAACAAATAAATCGGCGGGAAAATAGTCTGTCGATTTACGAACGATTATAGCGACAGTAAACTAAAATAGAAAATTAGTAAAATGCTTTAGTATTTTTCTAGTAATATACTTGGGGTCGAATTTTAAGAGATTAGTTCCAACGTGAGATTGAACTTAATATCAAAGTTTGGCCCGAAGTTCATTGGGAAGTTAAACCTTTCTTACGTTCGAACTTAAGATTGAATTTGAGTGCATACTTAAATTCGAACTTAAAATCAAACTTAAGTCCGAACTTAATATAGATCTTAAGCACGCGATGAAGTTCGAGCCAAACTTCGATCTCAAGAGCGAAGTTCAAACCACCGTCTTAAGATTCGACGAATATAAATATAATACACCGAAGATCGACAACGCGACGGCAGAATTAAAAGAGAACCACCGAAGGACTTCCGTCGAATCAAAGTGGTTTTTTTTCAACGCCTACCGCGGTCGCGCGAAACTCGATCCAATTTATTTTAACGACTAATCCACGTGGAATTAAGCATGTATATCGGGGGGGGGGGGGGGGGGGGGGGGGGGGGGGGGGGGGGGGGGGGGGTGGATTGGTCGGGGTTTCATATTCTTGGCTTCGTCAAGAGAATATTAGCGCAGGCGGCTTAAAGTGAACAGGTAGCACCAATACCAACGCTGAACTATAGGCATAGGTGCGGAGGGTATTAAGGAGTCGGAGTATGGTGAAGTCCTGGTTCCCGGTTTCAGCCACAGGAGTGTAATATACCGGCGTCTCAGCGAACAGCCAGAACGAGCAGGATGTAATGCTCGAAGCTCTCTGTGTATGTGTGTGTGTGTGTTGGCGCGCGAGAGTCTCCAGCAACCGGTGCGATGAGGATAGAGCGAAAGTGTGAGAAGCGCCAGGAAACCCGCAGCCAGCATCGCGCACAAGTTGCTCGAACCGTCGAGGCCCGGACGTTGGTATAATGTAAGGTCGTATTAACACGTGCCACGAACTTTGGTTATTTATCGGTCTAGCCCGGTAATGCTAATATCTGGGTGATGATAAGCTCGGAACAATATATATATATATGGCGTAAAGTCCAAAAGCCACTTTGAAAAGTGACTGGCGCGAGAACCCCAAAAATCGATCTCAATTACCAAAAAATTTAATTTCCAAATTTACTAGACCGTTCGAACCTGCGGTAAGGCAGGTGGCTACATTATAGGTGATTAAAATTTCAATGAATCATTGATCACGTTGGATAAGGCGATAAGTGATGGTTCTCGGAAAGATGTGTCAGTTTCCGAGCATGTATAGCATCATTTTCCTTTACGTGCTCCGGCTCTAGAACGGTCTACATTGGGAATCTTAAATATCAATAAGATCGATAAATAATATAGAATCGATAAATATCAATCTTATTCGTTCTTAAGCGGACTTTAAAATAATCTAAGCACTATAGGTTAGAAATAGATCGATATGTATCTATAAATAATGTCATCACAGAAAGGATAAACATCGCTGCGAAGAGAGCCCCGACCAAGCTCAGAACGTAAAGATTGAATCCCTTCAAGGAAGTCCCGAAAAAAGGATTCCCAAAGTGGATTCCCAAGGAAGTGGAAGGCGTAAGGAAAATGTTATCTCATCGGTTACCGCCTTCAACAACTATATATAGCACACAGTCCAAAAGCCACTTTAATAAGCGACTAGCTCGAAACCTCCCAAAAATCGATCCCATTTATCAAAATGTCCATGTCCAAACATCAAAGTTTGATCGCGGAGTAAAACATGTGGCTACATTATCGACGATTAAAATTTCAATATATTGTTGATCGAGTTGCATACGTCGGTGATTCAAAGTTCTCCGAGAGATGGGTAATTTTCCGAGCACGACAGCGTGTCCTTAAACTTGTCAACTCTTCTCCTTACTTATTTACTTTTTTCTCCCAGCCGTTTTCGATTCCAGTCTATCTATGAGCGACTCGCCGCGCGAATCCCCGGGGTCACGTCAATCTTCATCTATCGATACGGAAGTTACATCAGAGACAAGCAGAAGCGAGAGCTATATGTGTGTTTATAAATGATGCACCGGAGATACTTTGTCGGATCTCGGACGCCTCTGGTACCGAGTTTATTAAAGGCTCCAAGGATCGATATTCGGAGGGATAATGGACTGGCGAACATGACATCGCGGCTTATCGTTCGGGACGCTGATACAGCGGAGCGTCACTTTCAAGGATCGCACACGGAGATCGTTTCTTATCGTGGAGTGGAGTTTTACCCTATCCGCTAATTACGACGTTCGACGGATGCATAGATGGATGGACGGATGGATAGATGGATGAAGAGAATAGCAGTGTCGCTCGCGGTTACCGGCAACGCATCTCCACGCAGTCGAGAAACCGATACTCTGGGAGACAGGCTATGATGAAACATCATATGAGACATGAATACAAAGGTGTGTGTGCGTGCCTGTAGGTTCGTTATCTCGCGAGTACCCCAGCAAAATGTTGCACTATAAAGCTACGTTGTAATATTGCAAAGTCAATATTATCTACTTCGATGCTGATAGCGCTGCTGCTGGTTATGTGGTCCGCCCCCGCTCCTTAATGTAGAACTTTCCAAGGCGCGGGTAAAAATGCTTCTACTTGAGATGTATTGAGCGGAATGGGCGATAGCGACTCCTTCGCGAGATCATATTCTTGATGGTGCTTCGCTTCAGAGTGAACAGTGCGACAATTTGGATTGTAATTTTCTTGTTGTAAAAAATGTCGGTTTTAAAATAAGGTTGTGAGATTGCAAAATCGATATTGTCTACTTCGATGCTGATATTCAGTGCCGCTGCTGGTTATGTGGTCCGCCCCCGCTCCTTAAGGTAGAACTTACCAAGGCTCAGGTAAAAAATGCTTCTACTTGAGATGTATTGCGCGGGATGGGCGATAGTAAGACAGTAAAAATCATAAATATGATTTTTACTGTAAATAATTTTTACTGGTACTTCCGAGTGAAGAGTGCAAACAATTTGGCTCGTAAGTTTTTGTAGAAAAAACATGTCTTTAAAATTAGATTGCGAGATTACAAAGTCGATATTGTCTACTTCGATGCTGAAAGTGCTGCTGTTGGTTATGTGGTCCGCTCTCGCTCCTTAATGTAGAACTTATCAAGGCTCGGGATAGAAACTGCTTCTACTTGAGATGTATTGGGCGTCAAAACAAATTTTGACTTAGAATAACGTTGTGATATTGCAAAGTCGATATTGTCTGCATTGCTGCTGCTGGTTCGGCGATCCGCTCTCGCTTCTTAATGTACAAGTTATCAACTCTCTGGGTAAAAAATGTTTTTTCCCCGACTTCGCTAAAGTAACCACATTTTTTGCGTGCAACACCGGCGGAAAATTGCCTATTATTGACCGATGATCATTATTAAGCTGTGCGCATGCGCAGCAACATTTAATTACTCCCTAGGGACTAATAGGGCTCATTACTCCCGCTGCAAGCTCTATTACTCACGGGGCAGAAATGATCATTGGCGAATATGACGATTTTGCGACGCAAGAAATGTGGTTATTTTAACGAAGTCGGAAAAAAATATCGTATGGCACAAGGGAGGAAGTGCCTTTTCACCTCGTGTGAGTTTCTGCCCTCGCTTCGCTCGGGTATCAAACTTTACACTCGGTGAAAAGACGCACTTTCCTCCTTTGTGGCATAATATACTATTCTTCTCTACTCCTTCGGGAGATTATGTTCTCAATGGTGCTTTGCTCAATTTTTATTTCATTTTTTTACCGTGAAAAAATCTTTACCTCGACTTCCGAGTAAAAAGCGTAACGAACAAGCTCCAAGATCGCAATCTCCTCTGGGGAGGAACAAAAAAAATATTCGATTAAAATAATGTTGTGATATTACAAAGTCAATACCATCTACTTCAATGCTGATAGTGCACTTGCCGGTTATGCGGTTCGTTCTCGCTTTTTAATGTACAATTTTCTAACGCAAAGATGTTTCTACTTGAGGTATATTGGGTGGGAGAGAAGATAGCTTCTCCTCCGCGAAACGATAATCTTGATAGTGCTTTGCTGAATTTTTATTTCATTTTCTTCCTGCGAAAAAATCTTTACCGTGACTTTCGAGCGAAAAGCGAAAGGGGCATAACGGGTTTGAAAATGGGGCATCCAAAAATTATTGGAAAATTGAGTTTTGTCCTAACTGTCCCGTTCTACCCCGCTGTGCCATTTTGCCCCGGTTTCCCTACGTCGACTCGGTGAATTGAGTAGCCGGGGAGAATGTAGTGAGGGATCTTTTTTTGCAATTGTTTAGAGTTACTTTCTCTCTTTGTTTTACGAATAAATGATATTTTTGTCGAATGACCATCCATGACGCTATTAATTTCTATCTTCATGAATTCCGAACCGCCCTACGACCGATGTACCCCCTGAGCAGCCTCGCCATCTATCCGTCTTTTGAAATAAATATCAATCTCCGATCGCGTCGAGTGAGAAACTCGGCTGGCGCCTCTAAAATAATTAATTTATTTTAGAGGCGATCGAGAGACGGGCTTTTGTGGCAATCACGGCACCGTTTGGGATTCGAATTTGTATTAGATGTTGCGGTGCCAAAAATTACGGTCACAGTACATACAATTCAGCTCGTAATTTTTTTGTTAAAGAAAAATCTTGACCGTAGAATAAGATTGTGATAACAAGTTGTGATCGAGTCGAAAAAAATGCCGACTTAAAAACGTTTTTTTTTTTAACAGTCTTTCCACCGTCAGGAGAAACCTGGACTGCCCGCAAATGCCATGAAATCTCAAAGTGGGTCGTTTAAATCACTTCTTTATGAGATTCCGAGGCTTTTGATCATGCTTCGCCACTTTAATTACCAACGAGCCCTGCCAAACGCCACAACTCCATCACCACTGTCATCATTAACATCATCATCATCATCATCATCAATGCGTAAACCCCATTGCCGACTTGGTACCGCATGCTCTGTGAGATTTTCGTGATACGCATAAATCCCTCAACAGTTTCGGGCGTTTTGATCCCTGCAGTGGAATCGGAATTAAGTCACCTAATTGGTTCGGAAGTCCCGCGAGCCGCAAACCTCTCGTGCATCCGGTGCACTCCCGCAGGTCATATGTTGCCGAAGAGTCCCTCACAGTGTGCAGCTCGTGTTTGTGCGGTGCCAGTTTTGGTGGACCGAGCATTGCGTATAGAAATCAGGAAATTTCTCCGAGCAGCTCTGCATCATTGCAGGGAATGGAGGAGGATACATGTGCATTATATTCGAGAGCTCGCAGACATGGTTAGAGCCACGGAGGCGTGTTCTAATGCCTCCGATATGTCGGGGCACAGAGTTGCCTCGCGCATCGTCGGGTCTGAGGTAATGAAGAGAACGCTTGGCAATCCCTGGGCCAACGTTGCACATTCGCAACCACTCCTCTCTCTGCCTTTCAACCGAGCTCGCCCCATCTCCCGTTAAAACTTCGTCTATGTCCCTCGATCCTGGTGTGTACGCCGTGGCAATTATACTACCGCGGTTTACAAGTTGCCAACGCAAATTATAGCGCCCAACCGGCTACATGTGGAGTGCCACGAGAAGGCAACTCCACGCGGTCTCTGCGCGTCCCACCGGGGGATGTCGGATAAAGGATCGAATACTCGTGTATCGGACTACCTGCGCGGTACCGACATTACCGTTGCACTGGACCATCCCGCCGCGACTTAACCGAGTGCAATTATCATTCAAAACCGACTGTGCGTCCAAAGCTTTCGGGAACAGCTGTCTTCGTTAAAATCTTTCCCGGTTTGTACCGGAATTTTTTTAATGTGGATTTTTATAATTTCGAATTTTCTAATGTGGATTATTTCACTGTGGATTATTTCCCTGTGGATAATCACACCGTGGATTATTTCCCTGTGGATAATCACACCGTGGATTATGTCACTGTGGATTATTTCACTGTGGAGTATTTCACTGTGGATTATTTCACTGTGCATTATTTCACTGTGGATTATTCCACTGTGGATTATTTCACTGTGGATTATTCCACCGTGGATTATTTCACCGTGGATTATTTCATCGTGGATTTTTCTACTGTGGATTTTAATTTTTTTATTATGCTTGACACTCTTGCGAATGAAAATGTTTGGGGATTTTGACGAGGAAACAGTGTCTCGATTTACCGTAATTGAAAAATCATTAATGAAATAGTCATGTACCGGATTAACTGCACAGAAAAAAAAATCGTATAAAATTTAATGTACCAGACTGGAAGTTTTAATGCAAAAACTGTTATATTAAATTTCAGGTACAATAGCGATGAAAAAATGACTGTTCGGTGTATTAAAAACATAGCAATTACTTTATATTTTAACCAATTTATTTGAATTTCGATGAAAAAGTATTACTTTTTCATCACAATAACTTTCACTCCGGTCTATTAAATTTCCAATCTGTTTTTACCGCGCAAGTTTGCCAATCGACATTTCAAACAGATAAAACCCCCCTTTTTCGACCTCTCAACACGTTTTTCGAATCAGAATCTGCTCCCACAATAAGGAGAGAGCAATCTCTCGATTTACAGAAATTACATTTTAACTTTTCTTCTTAAAAGCTCTGCGTAAATTACACTATACTCATTAACGACTGTACACAACAGTGTGCAAGCCCCTGGCGCAGCGGTAATGCACAGTAGCCGTGGATAAGAGTGGCCGGCTGTTCCGGAGCTCTTTGAAAGATGGAACATCGCGCCGGCGGAAGGAGTAATTAGACTTTCTCCCTTAACTCCATCCCAACCCTCTTTCTCTGCAGCTACAAGGGGTGACTGCATTAACAGCGATTACAAAAAAATAAAATAAAACAAGAAAAAAAAAACTATTTAAAACGCATTAAGCGTTTTCTTTCGCCTCTCTCACCGGCTCGTAGTTTAACGGTACACAGACCGCAGCCTCGGGTGGCTCGGAAGTTGGCACGTTCTCCGCGGAACTTGATGCACACTCCCCCCTCCCCCTCCCGCCCCCTGGTTTTCACGTCTTCTGTGTGCACAGTAAATTTTGCTGTTGCGCATATTTCTCCCCCCCCCTCCCTCGCGCTGGCCGGAGTTCATTGCTTTTCTTTTACGTTATTTCCGACCCTTCGTCTCTCCCCCGGCTCCTCTTCTACCACCGCTCGTTCCGCCCTTTCCTCAGGGCAACGGCACCGCAGAGATCCGGTTAATTCATTTGCGCTCGCGGTCTCGTTCCGTATTGCCCCAAAGGTTTTTATTTTCTCGGTCACGTGCACGATAAATACGGTTTTACCGTTTTCCAAGCGCTTTTACGCGTCTACTCGCGCGGGGGAGAGGGGGAGGGGGCTGGGCCGGGCCGGTTGAGGGGGTTGAAAGGGATCGCAGGATATTGGTATAGGAAATGGGGCAAGGAGGAATGAAAATGGAAGAGAGATGTAGGGATAGGTTCGAATATAGGGAAACAGAAGATACTTGTACCACTCTATGGGGCCGAGGTTTTGCTCCCTTCTCGCTGATGGAACCCCGCGCGTACATACTAGCCCGGCAGGGCGATAAATCAGTCCTGAAATCCACGTCGGACTTATGTATATACTATATATACGCATATATATCTGTACTATATATACATATGTATCTATACTATATATATATGTATATATATATATATATATACAGGGGAGAAGGGTCTGGGCCGCCGAAAGCATATATGGGCGGTTCGTGTCAGACGCTCGGAGAGACCTCGACGAGAGTCAAGCCCGGGAATCCCTAGCACACCTATCGAACCCACTCTCACGTGAACTCATTGCGATTTATGTTAGCCTCGGAGAGGCCATTACTCCAGTTTCCCCTGTCAATTTTCGCGAGCTCGCGCCCGAATGACCGGAGACCAAACACACGCATGCGCGCACACGCACCGATCGTATTAACTTCGTCTCTGCGGGCGCGCGTATGTGAGTGTACTGCGAATATTAAATTAGAGAACCGGACGAGGAAGATTGAGAAAAAGGTTCTTTTGGAAAATTGGCTGTGCCGGAGTTTCCGAGTCACGAGTGCAAACAACAAGTTGGAAAAAATAAGAGCAGTCGAGACGCTATGAGAAAACGGATGGCAAACGTTCGCAACAAATGGCAGTTCATGTTAATTCTTTATCGTATTATACTGTTAAAAAAATTTATTTAATGCAATAGATTTACAGTTTTTATACAAAAACTGGTACATCAAATTTGATGTACAATTGTGACGAAAAATTAATGAACTTTTGCAATGAAATTGAAAAGGATTTAAAGTAATTTTATAGTTTTTATTAAAGTAAATTAATAAAAGTAAAGTATTTCCAGAGTTTTTAATATACTGCACGTTAATACTTCATCACAATTGTACACGAAATTTAATATGCCATTTTATGCATAGAAACTTCCTGTACGTTAAATTTAATACGAATTTGCGTAAAAGCATAAAAACCGGTACGTTAAATATAATACGATTTTTTTAGGTGTTATTTTTTTTCCCGTACCATCTTGCCCCGCTATTCCCGTAATTTTACGAACTCTGTGGGACCCGAGGCACTGTACGTTACAAGTTGGAACAAGGAATATCTGCTGCGACTTCCTTCGTGCCCGATGAGCCGGGACGGTTTATTTCCCCTCATTCTCCGGTTCTCGTCCCTTCGCTCTTGATATTTCCTTTCCGGCCCGTCTATCAAGTCACAAAAACAACGGTCGTGAGTCTTCCTGTTTCCGCTTCTCGAGTTCGCTCTGTTATCTTTTGAAAACGAGATTTCCAACTTTACTATCAGGCTCGCGTAGGTGAGGTCGTATTGCGCCGGAGCGCGAGCGAGGTAAAACCGGGATTGGCTCGCGAGAATCGGTGATCCAGACGACTAGCGCCACCGACACTGCCGGACGTCAAAGCCTTCTGGCTTTTGCCATGCAAACGAAAAAAACAATCTCAAAACCGAAAGCGCAGAAGTGCCAACTGGCCGACGAACCGAGTAGCTCTTTCTGGTTCCACTTGACCCTCCAGTCCCGTCCGCGAGGACCCTTTTTGACCGGCGAGTTCCGGAGTTTTATTTCTCCAGATCCAAATTATAGTCAGCCACGGAAATCCCGTCTTTGAAATCGTACGGCGCTTATGCCGATGTTCTTTTTTTTTATATTCCCCTTTAAGGTAATCCTTGCGAATAGTGTTCACTTCGCATAAGTTTCAGAAAAATGAGAGAGAATTGCAAGCACTTCTGGATGGTATAAAAATCTGATAAAATCAAGCATATTAAAGGGGCTGAAAAGATTAATTTTGCATAATAATCGTTCCAGAATGTCATTAACAAATTGTTCAACAAATCTTTCGGTTATCTAAATTCTTTTTAAAGGAAATGATTCATTCACTTTTCTGAATAAGTATGAATTTTGTCGGATTTTTTAATTCACTTCGAATATTAATTTTATATGGCAAAAATGTGCAGAAAGTCACCAAATTCACGGTGAATTAAAAAATCTGAAAAAAATCATATGTATTAAGAAAAATTAACGAATAATTTTTGTTGTTAAAAATGTTAGGTTTCCGGACGATTTGTTGAACAATTTTATTTATCATCAATTTGTTAATAATATTCTGAAACTATTATTATGCAAAATTAATCTTTTCAGAATCTTTCATATCCTTGATTTTTTTTTTTCAAATTTGTATACCATCGAGAAAGGTTTGCATTCCCTCTCATTTCTCTGTAGCTTATGCGAACTGAACGCTATCGTAGAGTCTCTACGCACAGAGTAACGGGATTTACAACCCCACAAATTAAACGCGGATCGCGGTACCAGCGGTGCAACACATGTGCACAAGAGCGCAGGAAAACTGCGGAAAACCTCCGATACAGCCGGTCATTCCAGCGGAGTCTTGATGTTCATATTCCATACTTCGACTACGAATACCAATTCTCAGAATCCGACCGCCCGCTCAACGGTTCCAATGCGCTAGTTGGTGCACTGCAGGGCGGTCACCCATCCAAGTACTGACCGCGAACGATTCAACTTGACTCTGGAAACCACCGGACCCGAACACCAACCGCGTCTACCGCTCCGATATTCCGTCCGGTTAATGAAGACTCTCCCTCGGTGCGCCCTCCACGTAACGTCGTAAGGATCGAGCAGCCGCGGACTGCCTGGAATTCGACGGAGAATTAATGAAGCATCCCGGGAATCCCGTCACCGACGTAAGAGTCGCCAGGCGCTGGGCCGCGGGGAATCCCCGCTTTGTCAGAGTCGACTCTCCGGTCCTTCCAGCGCGCCTCCTCTTGTTTTACGCGACTAAACTTAGCTAATTAGGTGCCAGCCGAAGAGCGCAACTCGACGCCTCCCGTCGACTGATGGGTTGGACGGTATGTATGCACGCTGTGCAAACAGGCTGGGTTTTGCGGGCACGCCGCGCTGTCCTGGAGGGGTTCTTTGCTCGCGAAACTTTTCGCGAACTCACCGGGGATTCCCCGAGACGCGGAGTGGATGCCACAGCCATGTATCGCGCCGGTACGGAACGACGCGGTGCGGGAACGGTTACTGATGGTGTTTCGGTACGTTACGTACATATTCCCGGAAGTCGCGAGAATACCGTACGCGGAATAGCGATGAAGGGACGACGACGAAGAAGATGAACCGGCAGCGGTGGAATGAGGAACTGCGACGAAGCCGGTTGGGGGACAAAGTGGGACGCCGACAGAGCTTGCTACGTAGACTCGAGTCTTAATCGACTCGCGTCAACTGTTGGGACAAAGTTTCCGACGTTAATTTCGCTGGAATGAGGAAGGTTCTCCAGCTCGATCGTCGCCGCACTGCTCTGCGAGACAATTGTTTAGCGAACGACTATGGCGCTTCGAGAATGCGATATTCGTGGGAATATTTACGCTGGGAGGGCGTACGGCTCCATGTGGCTCCTCGGCCTCGATCTACCGTGCGTCGTCATTGTCTCGTCACTGTCCGTAAGAGCTGTTCCATTAAACCGTTTGGCATCGTGAATTGCTAACATCGGGATTTTCGACTTGTTGGCTTTCGGTACTGTAATGAAGTTCTGTGCCGATTCGAAGCTTTAACTTTTTGGGAATAGATGGGTTTATATTTTTTGTATGCTTGGAAATGATTATCTACATATGAATGGACTAACAGACCGACGGACCGACAGACCCACTTCTATCGGCCTTCCTGAAGTTCAATTCGGAACTTCAGGAACATTTGGTTCCTGAAATTTTCATTTTTATCGTATAAACTAAAACCATAGCGATCAAGAGGCTGTTAAAAAAATCCGATCGTCAATCAGAGACGGAACCATGAAATTGCGCGAGCTCTCCGAAGTATCGCTTGAATCGAGGCCGCTCCGCTGCATACGTAACGCCACTGCGCGCATCTGTCCAAATCGCGATGTAGGCCGTGCGATAAATAATCGCGCGGTTCGTTAGGGGTTCGCCACATGTGTCCTGTCGCGAGCGTTAACGCCTGCCGCAGATACGAATCATCCCGATACGTGACGGATCAATTAAATCCCCTTTATGTCCAAGCGTTTAAAGTCGCGGACGAAATTACTTTCGCTTCAGGCAACGCGAAGCATGTATCAACATTCTCCGTGATCCCCGACCGACCTCCGTAAACGAAGACGGATATAGCAATATCGGTCGCGCGCTCTAAACTCCGTTATCCCTGTAATGGCCCATTAAAACTGCATCGAGAGGCGAATCGGCTCGGTTAAAATCGTCCGACAGCGCGGCAAGAGTCAACGCGAATAATTATAATTTTTTTCCCCACCAGTCGGCCCGACGACGAAATTATCGACTGTCCCCGAAACGAATTTTAACCGCAAAGAAGATCAGCACTATTGTTCGTCGACTCTTCGCTAATCGATCATCGGGATGCAAACTGCGACGACCTCGCGAATTTTCGATAACGCCGCCGAGTCGAATTTACCATTTTGCATTCGCGGCTACCGAAATACACCGCAACGAACGATTTACGTTTCATAGAATCACTTTTCGGCGACGATAATCGTCCTATCAAACTCGTCGATGCGGTCACCAGCAAATTCCCTTTTAGTGATGCTCGCTCGGGCTCGATACGATTTTACACCCAAAGCCGACCGAGTATTACCTTCGTTTGTACTCAGCGCGCGACCGAGGCAGTAATGATCTCTTTTATCCCGCGTTCGTCATATTATGCATTTGTCTCTATTTTATATACAGGGTGACCCATTTTAATCTTACACCTGATTTATCTCGAAAAATACGGCTCTGATAAAAAATTCAGTGTAATGAAATTTTTATAGTTCAAATAAACATTCCCATGATTTCATTTAAGGAGGGTCGAGCGTTACAACGTCATCAAGAAAAGTATGCTGATTTTTTTACGCATTGATACGAACAGTCTAAGTGTAACTGCAAAGTTTGAATGCGTTCGTCTTCACCGTTTTCGAGAATTTTTTTTTTAACTTGCACCATTTAAAATTGATTTTTATGGCAGAGTGAAAATAAGCCTCTGGGTGGGTTATGGAGATTCTATCTTTTCGGTCAGCTGTTCGTTCAGTCCGTCACGATTCTATAGTTACGGAAAGTGAACGAGATGATCAAAATTACACCGATACACTAAAATAAATTAATAATAATAATAATAATAATAAAGGTGCCATGAATAATTCAACATAAAAGTGTACTTTCTGGCCCGACTGTTCAATGCATAATAAACGAGTCCGAGAGGGAGCCGGAAGCTCATTCATAACAAAGAGCGTAGGAAGGAATCGATGAAAATATATACATTATTATTTTTTATTTGTTTTTTTTTATTTTAACGGAGGCCATTATTCGATCCGATCACTCGATCGGGGATAGATGAAAGGTCGACGAGGTTCCCGCGAACTTCCTCGAAGATTGTTACGAAGGTATGGGCGAACTCGTTTTATCCTTCGACTTTTCTCCCGTCCCGAGAAATTGCTGTGGCCGCGAGAGCAAAGCCCTCGGTTTCTCACTTCGTTTCTGTCTCGGGGTTCGTTTATTTTTTTTTATGTACTTTTTTTCATTCTCATCCAGACTCGGAAGGGACAAGCAACGACTCCATTCGGGAAAGGGCCGAGGGCGTCGTCCGAATAAGCCCCTCAAACTTTCCCGACAAATGGGCCTCCGAGGGGGTCCAGCCCCCCCGTGGGTCAAGCCGCACTTTTTCCTTGTTTTCCTTTTTTTTTCCCCCCCCCCCCCCCCGAAGTCGAGTATACTTGTGTATGCAGTTGGAAGGAGGAGGGGGGGGGGGGTGGAGGAAGTTCGCCGAAGCGAGAAATGTTCAAGAGGTAAATTGCAAAACTCGTTGCTGGTTGCTGCAAGAAGAAAAAGAAATCGACCTCCACTTGTATTTTTCGCTGGAGGATTCGGGCTGTAGGAAGCAGAGTAAAAAAATATTAATTGCTTCGAACGTCAATTAACGAGAATTTTTTTTTTTACGGTCTCGACGAGAATTCGGGTGAAGAAACGGGTGCGGAGTCACGGTCGGTGTTTCCTGAAAGTGTCCGTCGAAATACCCAACGTCGACAAATATAGATTATAGTGTCGACGATAATTTCGGAAAATCCGTTCGAGACACGATTTTTAACGTTATTGTAAAAATGGTAAAAATTATGATCTTATAAAAATGTATGTTCTTATCGAAAACTGGTTAAAAAAATTGCCCCCCCCCCCCCCCCCCAATAGTCATTGAGTGTCGGATTCCACTGGTCAAAAATATTAAATTTCCACGACACAACGAGTTATTAAGCATAGATTCGAAAATCGTCGATAATTCCCAGAAATCCTTTCTTTTTTATGACTTTTTATGTCCCTTTCAAAAAATTGTAAAAAAAAAAATGGTTCGTTTTGCCCCTCCCCCCCACCGTCCGTCGAGTATCGAATTTCACCGGTCCAAAATATTAAACGTCGATAAGAGAATTCTTCGGGAAGTAAACCGGATGTCCCCGAATCGGAAGCGACCGGGACTTTTATGCTCGAGTCTCCGGTGTCCTCGGAGCGTCTCCGCTGCACAACGAGCTGGCTTCTCGGTAGCTAAGCTTCACAAACACGCGGGCCATAATGGCATATTACCCAGTGGGTAAGCTAAAATTCCCAAAATCCCGCTCCGGTGGGTCATACAGGGTCCCCCCCTCTCTCCGTACCCGCCCGGAAGTTCATATCTGTGTGGCCACAGTAGTACGGGCCAACGTACTGCCCGCCTTGCCACAGAGCTTATCCCACCCTCGTAACTTCTCCGCTCACATTTCTCGGAAGCTCGTGCGGCAGGCTTAAACCTTTCTCTATCTCTATATTTCTCTGTATCTCCGCTCTCCTCTGCCCCTTAACTCTCGCCGGCTCCGTTCCCCGTTAGCTCTTTGTACGAGCGATATACGCTCTCCATAATGCATAAAGTCGAGGAGGATGACGCTCGAAAACACGATAGTCACAGGCTCTCCTTTACCCTTTCCGCCTACCTCGTCCTCCTCGGCCAACGAAGCTTACCATTATTGTTCGGTATATTAGCATTAATATGTTATGCACAAAGAGCAAATATTTATCGACTATAATTACAAAGCCGTCGATGCGTCTCCGAGGGATGGGCGTCTGTGCGATGGGACGCTCGGCCGTCTGTGCAACGCTGACTTTTACTACTTTGCCGGAACGATACGCTGACCCTCGCTACTTGATTGCGCTTCACACGCATGAGCGCCCACCTTCTATAATCGATAATATATTCTAACGTACACACACACACATGCACACTCGCGGGGAGCTTGGAGGTAGACACAGAAGTGAGGGGGGTAAAATGGACCAGGGGGTGTGGGTCAAATGGACCACGCCAACCAACTATTAATGGAAGATAAAACGATTCTCGTCTGGGATAGGCTTGAGACTAGAGACAGAAGGAGGCCGGGGCGAAATGGAACAGGGGGTAAAAGACACATGCACACTCGCGGGGAACTTGGAGGTAGACACAGAAGTGAGGGGGGTAAAATGGACCAGGGGGTGTGGGTTAAATGGACCCGCCAACCAACTATTAATGGAAGATAAAACGATTCTCGTCTCGGAAAGGCTCGAGACTAGACATAGAAGGAGGCCGGGGCGAAATGGAACGGGGGGTTAAAAGGACCACTTCCGCGAATTCTTTGTTTAATGTAAAACGATTCTCGTTTCCGATAGGCTTGAGGCTAGACGCAGAAAGAGCTCGGGGCAAAATGGAGCATGGGGTCAAAAAGACCACTTTAACGAATTTTTAGTGAAAGATAAAATGCTTTTCGTCTCGGATTGGCTTCAGACTGTAGAAGGGAGAAGGCCGGGGCAAAATGGACCACTTGCACCAACTCTCCGTGCGGAGACGAAACGAGTCTTGTCTCGGACAATGGTCCATTTTGCCCCTTCTCCCATCTACCCGTGGGAGTTAAGTTCGGCGCTCTCGATTATTCATCGCAGCTAATGGTTTTTTCGAGTTAATACAACGTCAATACCGCTTATCGACGGAAGTACAAAAGGATTCGAGCCTCCCGCGGGCTCTCCGGAGAGTCGCTCGATGGAGGCAAAAAAGAGAAATCGAGTTGTCGGAGGCTATGGAGAGAGATTGAATAAGGGTGCAGCATTATATATTACGCAGCGGTCTTTCAGTGTGTGCGCGCCTTCTATATGTATATATAGGTATGTATACATATATACATATACGTCAGCAGCTTGCGTTACCACAGTGAGTATCTCGGCAGCTGACATTCAGTGACCCGTCGGAAACCGGAGACCGGGGTCGTTCTGGATCCCTTGCCCGGATCCCCCTTTTTCTTCCTCGATCCTCTCTTCCTACGTTTCCTCCGTCACTCGTCGAATTCCCAACGGTACTCACCCCTATCAATTGTTAACGGCGCATGAGTCTCCCATCGTTTCCCGTCTTACCAGCACACGGACACGCACCGGTACCTGAGGCTTCCTTAATCTATATCTTACGTGCACACTCTCGTAGTTGAAACTTCATCTCTATGATTAAACCCCTTTGGGTTTTCCCGACAGATCGATCGGGATCGATCAATAATTCCGTCTGGAGGACCGAAGAGAACAGATTTAATAATTCGTTACCTCGGGTCTGCCACGGATTGGTTGGAGTGGGGCAAAATGGTCCCGCTGCGAACCGACTGCGAATCGGGCAATATGCTTCGCGGAAGAGTTTCCAGAAAAATTTATTGGGGCATCGGAGATCATGGGGTAAGATGGGCCCGTGCCCGTTTTCAGGGTTATAGGTATTCCATTTTGCCCCAAAGGCACATTTTTGCAGTGAGATTGCAGGTATCCCATTTTATCTCAGAAAGCTCATTTTTCCGGATACTTCAAACAGTTACTACAAATTTAATTTTTTTTGCGGTGAAATTACAGGTATCCTATTTCGCCGCAAAAGCACATTTTCCCGGATGCTCCGAACAGTTATTAAAAGCTTCCATTTTTGCGGTGAGGTTTACAGATATCCCATTTTGCCCCAAAACCACATTTTTTCGGATACTCCGAACAGTTAATCCGAAATTCATTTTCTTTTTCATTAATGTTACAGATATCCCATTTTGCCCCAAAGACACTGTTTTTCCGGATGCTTCGAACAGTTACTACGAATTTTATTTTTGTTTTTTTTTAGTAAACCATATATACATATACAGACATGTGCGATATCGTGGATATAATACGACTAAGCTGTGTGACTCGATTGCGGGAATAATACTCGAAACGCGGTCGGCCCTGGAACGTACGTGGCTCCGGCAAGGGATATTCGGTGTCGTTATTCCATGCGAGGATCCGAATCGTTTTCCCGTTTGCCCCCCGGCCATCAATTTAACACCATACGCCCGCTGTTAAATTTTATCTTCACCGCCGGCTCGCCCACACACGCGCACACTCGTCCACATATTTGCCGAGTCGTGGACACACGTTGCCCGGTTTTTCGTTGCATTTTCGTTCGAGAGTCGGCAGTCGGAGTAACGCTTCATCCAGCCCTAAATCATCGACAGGGCGAGAGGAAGCAAACGATTTCGCCGTGGTCTCTCCGCCCGTTCACATACACACACGCTGTCACGACCTTTGAACCCCACGAGTCGAAACTCCTCACGCCCCAGTTCCACACTCTCAAAAATATTCTCTTGCTGCAAAGAGAATTCGCATTCCTTCAAAAGGATCGTCTTCTTATCTCAGGCCTAAAATGCATTCATTTTATGAGTAGAGGAAAATTTATCTATCGCATATTTCGCCCATCCACTTGTGTTAAGTAGGGTCTTCTGTTATCTAAAAATGGTGCCCTCGTGTTGGAATTTTTACACTGTATTCGTAAATATTTTCGAAACTTCTATGCAAAGTTTGATTAAGGTCCTGTACGCCGTTGCTGAGAAATAAATTCTTGAAAAATTGTAAAAAAAAGTACAGAAAAAATGAAACCGAAAATTAAATAATTAATGATAAAATATAAATTTTCACAGAAGCTCCCTCTTTTCCATCGATATTTTCAATAATAATAATAATAATAATGATAATAAAAGTCGGAAGACGTGACACGGTCAGAGACGTCTCCCGACTTTTATTATTCCCCCGACTTTGATCCAGATAGCATATTTGGGAGAGTGCATGTACTTAATATTGAGGGCGCACTTTTTTTTTATCCACTTACAGATTTATGTGTCTGAGATAAGTGCACCCGAAGCGAAGCCGCGATCCATTAAACATTTCCGTTATTTCTGTTACAGGAAGCACCGCATCGACTGCATCCACCGGTCTGATTTTCGTCAGTCTCCTCGTCGTCGGGACGATGCTAGGATAGTCTCTCAATCGATAGGCAAGTATTCGCCAGATTCAATTAAACTTTATTTAATGTTAATATATTTAATATGATATTCAAGTTTACCCGAACAGCAAAACGATACCCGCCACTTCCGGTTTTCTACACTTCTGGTTCCTTCCACCATGAAAATAGAATCTAATATCGGCCGATTTTTTATTAATCACCATTGCGCCATTTCTTTTATTTAGTTTCTCCGAAATTTAACAAAATGGTCCATTTTGACCGCCTCTTTTCCGCGATAAGATTCATGAAACAGTGAGGGAAAAAATCTGCACCGTAATTGTAATAAACAAGGAAGCCATGTCCACGTTTCATTGCGCCATTTTGGTTTATTCAGCTTCTCCGAAATTTTGTAGAATGGCTAATTTTTACCCTTCTTCTCCGCGATGAGGCCATAAAGTCGGAATTTGCTATATCGGCTAGAACTTCCGGTTCCTGTCGATAAACCGCTCTTCGGACCTACAAACTTTATATATACAAAAAAAAATTACATCGACGACAGCCAATAACTGTCGGTAGGCTGAAGACCGTGCAGTCGAAGCCTCGTCGACTGCTCACGTATCGTTCGCGGTAGCAAACGATTCGATCGAAGCAATAATCCGTGCGCGTTCTCTCCCCTCGCGGCGAAGCGAGATCGCTTTTCCGATTGAACGTTCTCTCATCCGCCGCTCTCCTGCCCCTCCCCCCCCCACCCCTCTGCACGGCGGTATAATACCCGGGTCGAGGACTCGATCAAAGGACAATCGGCCGCTTCTTTTTACCCCCTCCCCCTTCGCCCGACCATTCTCGTTTATATCTCTTTCGCCGTATGACGTGAAACGTAGCCGCAGCATATTCACAGTTGTTTCACCCCTTTATCGTTTTAATTAAACCCTCGCGAATGGCTCTCCATTGACCTTCTTCTCGGTTTCTCTCTGTTACACACAAATTTACCTCTCGTCGATTCACATATTTCACCGAGTTGCCTTTTTCTTTTTTCCGCCGACGGATGGTACAGAATTTGCGGTAGGGAGCCAGTCACACCGTTCCCTTTGAGTCTCTCGCGTGATTTAGTGTAACTTCCTTTGGCGCTCGACTCTAAATGATCCGGACACGCGATGATACCCACCGAGACTTCGGGGAAACCCCGCCCGGGCCTCCAACCAAACCGACTGTTTAAATATTCAACGACTTTGTTTTATACCTTTTTTTGCTACACTTTGGCGCTATGCGGAAATGTTCGTCTCGGTTTTATTATTATGATTTAAAAAAAAAAATTATTTTTAGATTTTATGTCGCGCGTCAGCGGTAAAGACGTCTCGAAGTCTATCGACACGTTAATTTTATCGCTGTCGTTATTTTTTTTTGTTAATACCAAAGACTTTGTTTTATATTTTTTGCTGCACCTAGACAGTAAGGCATAGTGTAAACACTGGCAAGACCAAAGTGTACAGTGTATATGGGGCATTCCATACCGATTCGACCTACGTCGGACCCTCGACCTCTTCAATTCGGTTGGTAATTTTTTATAATATTGTTCTAACTCTAAAAATCA
>JAPYZC010003153.1:0-23698 GCA_030522665.1 Ichneumoninae sp. A BG-2022a | reverse complement strand
TCTTCTAAGGCAGTTTAATGAGAATAATAATTTGTAGCTGGGTGACATTGACCAGTGGCTTTAATATCTTCGTTAGACAATGTCATATATAGTGTCAAGCGGGCTAAGGATCTTCCGTGCAAAGCGTTACAATTGCTTTGCCACTATGTCGATAATTGTAACTTCTAAAAAACAACTACATTTTTTTTAGAAAGTTTTTTTCTTCTAAGGCAGTTTAATGAGAATAATAATTTGTAGCTGGGTGACATTGACCAGTGGCTTTAATATCTTCGTTAGACAATGTCATATATAGTGTCAAGTGGGCTAACGATCGTCCGTGCACGAAAGCGTTACAATTGCTTCGCCACTATGTCGATAATTGTAACTTCTAAAAAACAATTAAATTTTTTCTAGAAGGATTTTTTTCTCGTCTTAAGGCAGGTTAACGAGAATAATAATTTACAGCTGGGTCATCCAGAGAGTCAAACGGGCGAAGGATGGTTCGCGCACTATATTTATTATTATTATTATAGCGTTTATTATTGTCCGCGTTTATTATCGTCCGCTACGACCAAGAAAGAAAATATACAGGCTGTATGATAGGGCAGAGTAATCTAAGTAGAGTTGTTGTACATAGTGAATAGTCAATATTGTGAATATTGATAATTGTATATCAATAAAGAAAGATTGCATTTTTTTTTGCTTCTCTTAGGAGGGATAAATGAGAACAATAATTTGTCGCTGGGTGACATTGACCAGCGTCTTTAATATCTTCGCTAGTCAATGTCATCTTTAG
Organism: Ichneumoninae sp. A BG-2022a; assembly: GCA_030522665.1. Lineage (NCBI taxonomy): Eukaryota > Metazoa > Arthropoda > Insecta > Hymenoptera > Ichneumonidae > Ichneumoninae sp. A BG-2022a. The sequence continues at coordinate 22,923 of JAPYZC010003153.1, read as the reverse complement.
AGCCGAGGCTAAGAACTCGCGCTTTCGCTAACGATTATGCGCGAGCGGAATGCCAATTAATATTTCGACGGCTCTCGGTGAAGGACTCTTATTCGTCTCGCCCGTGACACAGTTTTGTTTCCTCAGGAAACAACTGATCTAGCCCTCTTCCGAATTATCCTCGTCGTTTCACTATTTTAGACTCTTATTCCCGCAACGACGTCACTTCCGGTCGAAAAATTAGTTTTCCGCACCGGAAGTGCCGTATTTTAGATAGAAAAAAAAAATTGTGAAATGTTTTCCTCTGCTTGCTGAAAATATGTATTTCGCAAAGGTAAATTTTCGTTTTAGCCGCCAGCGTTTAGCTCGCGTATGAGGAAGTTCTTAGTTCGCTATCGCAATTTATTCAACGCGAGCGGAATGCTAATTTATATTTCGATCGCTCTCGGCGAAGGCCTCTTGTTCGTATCGCCCGTGACACAGTTTTGTTTTGCCAGAAACAACTGATTTGGCCCTCTCCCGAATTATCCCCGTCGTTTCTCTATTCTGCAATCTTATTTCCGCAATGACGGCACTTCCGGTCGAAAAATCAATTTTCCAGACCGGTGTTTTTAGTACAAAACGATTTGGTATTCCATAATTTTTTGTGGAAAAATGATGGAGTTTTTTTTCTCCGCCTAATAAAAATTTATATTTCCGGACTGGAAGTGTCGTATTTTTATAAGAAAAAAATTATGCAATTTTTTTACTGCCTATTTAATAAGAGAATATTTCGCTAAGGTAAATTTTCGTTTTCGCCACCCGCGTGGCCGCTCGCATGTGAAGAAGTTCTCAGTTCGCTATCGCAATGAGTATTTATCGCGAGCCATTTATTATTCATTCACGAAGAAACAAAGTGCGACGTAGCAATTTTTTTATCAGCGAGTTTGTAACACCCTCTTTTTTTTTGAATTATTCATTATTGTCGCGAACGGAGATGTTTTTGTTAACAACACTTTTGGACACATGGTCCGAGCGTGCGACGACTATAACGATTTACAAGATAACCGAGACCGTAACCAGAGTTTTACGCTCGACGAGTGAGCAGTTATTGTCTGAAAGAATTTGCATTAAAGTTTTTTTTCTTTTTTTTTTGCTTCCAGTTATCACACAAACCGTAAAGAAAGAGTTGGGCTGCCCGGAACGAGACGCGAGAATAGCGCGATGGAGAAATCTCGCCTCTTTCTGGCTACTCGGACTGTGCAACAATTATGGCTACGTTGTGATGCTCAGTGCGGCACACGATATCCTAGAATCGAGATTTGGGAACGAAGTGAGTTGAAAATTGAAAATTGAAAATTGAAAATTGAAAATTGAAAATTGAAAATTGAAAATTGAAAATTGAAAATTGAAAATTGAAAATTGAAAATTGAAAATTGAAAATTGAAAATTGAAAATTGAAAATTGAAAATTGAAAATTGAAAAATGAAAAATGAAATTGAAAATTGAAGTTATTTTGTTATGCAGACGCCCACGGAGAGTCCGGTTCGTAACGAGACTATCGGGAATTCGACATCGCGGAACTGCAACGCGATATCGACAGGAGCCATCCTACTGGCGGATATTCTGCCAAGCCTGATGATTAAATTGACCGCGCCATTCTTGCCGTTCTACGTTCAGTGCGTAACAATCACCGAATGCCATAAATTATTAATGCCCGTGTCGCGAGTGAAACCTGTCCGGATGAAGATTATTCGATATAAGACGAGTAGGCAATTTATGCGACTAACGCAGATCTTCCTTTAGTTTGTGTTCTTCATTCGAGCTTTATCTGCAATAAATTCAAGAAACCGTTCGATCGCGAGTGACAAAACGCATCAGCACGAGATTAAGTATACGCTGAGGTTTCGAAACTATTTTTTCTGTTCGATGCGGGCCAGTGAATACTGTGAAGAAATCACGATAACGCAATTTTTATCAAACACCTTGCAATTTGAAATTTCTACATTGCTTCCTCTGGACGCAATGTTGTCCGGACTAAGATTATTCGATACGAGACAAGTAGAAAATTCACAGGTTGAATCCATTTCTTCCTTTAATTTCTCTTCTTCATTCGAGTTTTATTTACAATTAATTAAGCATACGACGTGGTTTCGAAACAATTTTTTCTGGTCGTTGCGGGCCAATCAATCTGTGAAGAAATCGCTATAAAGCAATTTTCACTAACACCCTGCAATTTGAAATTTTTACATTGCTTTCTCATAATCTTCTCTTATATTACATATAAACCTGTAAACGATTTAACAGCTCGCTCGATCAGTTCTTTGTATAGCTTCCTCTATAAACAAGCCACAAATAAATAATACTTGGTCGCACATTTCGTCGTAAGCAATGTCGAATAATCAGGAAGAAATCGGCAAATTGTCGTTTTTCCATTTAACAATTGACCCGATAAATATAGCGTTTGTGTAATAATAAAAATAATAATAACTAATGAATTATTCATCAGTGTTCGAATAGCGATCTGCGTGGTGTTTTCGATACTGAGCTACATAGCGGTTTCTTTGGCCGATACCAAATGGGTGACGATTCTGGGCGTCGTCCTGACTTCGATGTCATCGGGACTCGGCGAGGCGACGATTATAAGCCACAGTCACAAGTACGGAAGGGACAGCATAACGGCCTGGTCATCGGGAACGGGAGGCGCCGGAATAATCGGTGCATTTTCCTACGCCGGTCTTCGAATGGTAATGAGCACCGAGGACGCTCTTCTCGTGATGCTGGTCGTACCTGTGGCCCAAGCTGTCGCCTTCTGGCTGATAATGGTGGAGCCGCACGAAAACTCCATCGCGAAATACGCCCTCGAGAGTCAGGAAGAAATGGTAAAAGCACCGTCCAAGACTTTCCGGGAGAAATTCGCTCTCTTGCCGAGATTGGTAAAATACATCGTACCGCTCGGTCTGGTTTACCTCTTCGAGTACTTCATCAATCAGGGACTGGTGAGCTACTTTCAATTAATTTTTTTTTATGTTAATTTTTTATCCATTTTTATTAACATTAAAAAAATGTACATATAACTTTTTTTTTTATGTTAATTAATCAATTTTTTTTTATGGACATTCCGTAATATTTTTTTTTCAGTACGAACTTATACAATTCGATGGAATCTGGCTGAGCAAGGAGGAACAGTATCGCTGGCTGCAGGTCGACTATCAGATAGGAGTTTTCATATCGAGATCTTCGGCGTCGTTCGTCACCTTCCAGAATATTTGGCTCATGGCCGTTCTCCAGGCGAGTTCACTGATCGACCCTCAAAATTGAGCGGCCTTCGGATGTCTGCGATACAAAAATTTATTCACTTTTTCATTTTTTAAATTTTCTTCCGTTTTCCAGTTTCTAGACGTTATATTGTGTTTGCAACCAAAGCCCTCTTGTTCAACTCTGAAAATTAAGATGGATTTCGGATTTCTGCTATAAAAAAAATTATATACTTTCTCCTTTTTTTTAAATTTCTAAACGTTTTTATATTTGCATTCGAAGCCCTCTTGTTCAACCCTAAGAATTAAGCGGCCTTCAGATCGGTTTCCACTATAAAAAATGAATACACTTTTCCATTATTTTCTTTGCAATTTATAGACATTGTTATATTCGAATCTGAAGCACTCTTTTAAACCCTAAAAATGAGGCGGACTTCGTTCTACCTACGCTACAAAAAAAAAATGTATTCACTTTTAACAATTTTTTAAAAATTCTTTATTTCAGTTTGTAAACGTCGTTATATTTACATCCGAAGCCCTCTTGTTCTACATGCCCAGTGTGTGGATAATCTTCGCTCTGGTGTTGTGGGAGGGTCTCCTGGGCGGTGGAGCTTACGTCAATACGTTCTACAGGATGACCGGAGAAGTGAGTTTCAGTAATTAATTTTTAATCGACGCCAGGTTAACAATTTTTTTAATCGTTCAAGGTGCCGGCGAACGATCTCAAAGTGTCTCTGGGCATCGTGAGCATGTCGGACTCGCTGGGAATCGCGATGTCCGGCTGGATAGCGATAATGGCTCACACGGCGATCTGCAAGTTGCCTCAACCGATCAGATGAAGTATTCGTACCTTTTAAGTCGTTCTTTTTTTTCGTTAAAAAATGTAAAATTCTCAAGTTGCCAAAGCTCGGAAGCGAACAACAGAGGATCGATCGTAGTTCCCAAATAGAATACGATTCCTGATAGTACAAAATGTGAAGCAAGCGAAGAAGAGGCGGATAAGCACAAACGTATCAAATTTAGGACAAAAAATCTTACATGGATTACACGATTCTACTGATTGTTTTTTTTATTTATAAACATTCCTCAGCAAGTTGTAATGATCTACAACGATAAGCGTCTTGTAAATAATAATAATAATAATAATAATAATAATAATAATAATAATAATAATAAAAACATAAATAATATATAAATAAAATTGTAATTTATAATACTTATTAATATAATTATAAATACGGACAATCAATCGTCTATATTCAATCCGAGATTGCATTATATAATTGAAAATTTCGAATCGTTCAGGGTTGAAGCTCTGCTGATTCGAGTCTCGAAGTTTTTTCTAATTTTGTCTTCAAGCTGCGTCATGCCTGATATGTGAAATTTAGCTATAATTTTTCGATAAATTTTTCATCCCGAGGCTACTGCGAACCGAATGATCTCACAACTGTGTCAAACACGCACGACAATATTACACACACAATTCACGTAGTTAAAATATTACGTAAATCTTAAGGTCTTTTAATAGGAACTTCGCTATTATTAATATTTTTTTAAATATAGTGTTGTTATTGCGAGAAAAAAAATTTGCAAATTATTGGCACACTCCATTAGTTCATTACTCTCGTGCATCTTCGTGTATCTTTTGGTGATTAAGAAGGCTTCAGCGAATTCGCGATTTATTTATTGAAAGGCCACTACGTTTCAGCATTTAAAGCGTCGGTACGGAAAAAACTAGATGAAGACATTTAACAAAAAAAAAAAATCTACAACAGGATCACGTTTCCGAAAGGAGCCTGTTAAAGTTTTCAAACGATTCGATGTGCACTTTTTGTGACGTAAAGCCGTACCGCATCGAAGCTTCCTTACATACGGCTTTGATTGTGTAATTATACTTTGATTGCCTTGAATAATTCGCGGGAAAAAAATAAAGGAGTTAGGCGCATCTGTCGAGTATGAGCTTGCCGGATTCTTCGTATTCCTGTCGCGACAACCACATCTGCTGGAAGGAACCGAGCGAGCTCAGGATCGAACCGCCGATCCACGCCCCGTAACGCCTTTCGCTCGAGCTGTTCGCGCTTATTATCTTCAGCCTCATGCTCTGCAAATAAATTAATCGATCAGCTACAGTTTAATTAACGAAACGATTCCAAAGGCAAAAAATTACCGGCGGAGTTTTGCTCGATAAATCTCTGTTCAAGCGATCGCTGAAGCCCTGCAGACAGGAGTTTCCACCCGTGACGACGACGCTTCCGTATAAGCTCTTAAAAAAAGTTTCAGAGTCATTAATAAAATTTGAAAAAAGAAGAAATAAAAAAAAATTTATTTTATTTATTTTTAATGTAGATATTTATTCACCGGCCGGACGTCCATGTCGCACATTCCGACGCTCGTGGTGACCAGAGGACCGACACCAAGTATGCTAGCCCCGACACCCTTAACGTTGCTGGGATCGAAGAGGGCTTCCGGTATCATCAATCTTATGGAGCCGTAATCGTCGTTGTATCCGGTAGGGATTTCGAAGTGTTTCATCGGCAACGCGTTGGCGGTGTCCTCGTCGTAAGGACCGTCCGATACTTGAAGGCAGTTCATCTGAAAGTCCTGGACGAGCTCGCGCACCATGTAAGCGAGCCAGGAAGACGTGGGCGTCGGTCCGGGCTTCCGAACCCAACGGGGCGGCTCCCTTTCTCTCACTACTTCTGCTTACAGAATTTATCAACTTCAATACAGCAGTAAAAAAATGCTTAAAAAGAAGAAAAAACTGGAAAAATTGTAAAAATGAAGAAAAAATGGTAAAAATGACGAAAAATTGGTATAAACTTTTAAAAAATTGTAGAAATTTTAAAAAATTTGTATAAATTTTAGAAAATTTGTATAAATTTTTAAAAATTTGTATAAAACTTAAAAAATTTGTATAAAATTTAAAAAATTTGTATAAATTTAAAAAAATGGGTAAAAATTTAAAAAATTGGTAAAAATGTAAAAAATGTGGCTATAACAATGACAATAAAACGTGCCTTTGCTAGCTACAAGGCAAGCGGGTATGAGCTCGACGTTCTTGTCCTCGAAGAATTGTCTGCACTGCATGGTCAAGAAATCGCCGCCGAGGGGACTTTTGACGATTCCTTGAGTGATAACGTAGCCGTCGTGTACCGGAACGGCGCTGGTGTGCGTCGCACCGCTGTCGACGACCATAGCCGTCGATCTGCCGTTAGCGTAAGCTGCGAGAACAGCATTTTTGCAGATATACATAGCGGGAACGTTGAATTTCTCGAACATCAGTTCCAGAAGCTTTTCCCGCTTCACCCTCGTGTTCCAAGGGCATTCGGTCATGAGGATCGGATGGTGCTCGGGCAGAGCGTGGAGACGCTGTTTGTACGTGTATTCGGCGATTCTCTCGAACATGTCCCAGTCGTCGATCATACCGTCCTTCATCATGCTCACTATCTCCATGTCTGAAAAAAATATATATTTTATAAATTACCATAAATGTTTTTTCTCCGCATTTTTATATCGTGACGAATTCGCCTAATTTTTGTTTAATGATATTTTTTGTTTGTTTTTTAATTGCTGATTTGTCCCAAAGCACGAAGTGTTTTGAAATAAATTAAAAAATATTTACAATTTCTCACATCGTACGAAATATTCCTGAACTTTATGAAAATCATATTTCGAAAAGATTGTAGAAAAATTTTCAATCTTTAACATTTTACGAAATATTTCTGAAATATATGAAAATAATATTTTGTAATCTTCTGTGAAAATATTCCAACGATACGTTACTTAAATATTTCGAGAAACATACTTAATCTTTTACATCATGTGAAATATTTCTAAAGCACAGTGACCAAATGTTTTGAAATATTTTTAGTTTCATGATTCATCGAAATATTTCTACGAATGTTTCGCGTTTATGTCGATGTGTATATGAAAATTTGACTATTGATGCAATCTTCCAAATTTCGCTGAAATGTAAAAAAAAAAAACACAATTTCAATGTAAGATTTGTGAGTGGACAAAAAATATTCTCAAAATGTTTTTATAACAATTTCACAAATATTCTCAATACTGGTAAAATATTTTCATCATTGGTAAAAAAAAAAATTCAATATTGATAAAACATTTTTCAATATTATTATTATTATTATCATTTATTCGTTACGAGACTCTAGGACGACGTCCCTTGAGAGTCAACTCCAAATACAAATGAGATCAGAGGCACTTTAACATATTTAACACAATTAACATACCTAATATTGGTAAAATATTTTCAAAAAAAAATATTTTTGTAACCTTTCAAAAATGTTTAAATAAACTAGGGACGTTTAAATGAATCGTACCTTTGCGCCTGACTTGAATAGCAGTGACGTCGATGTTGTATCGTTTCTTGGGGGGTTGAACGGGATCGTTGATATCCATAGGATCGTCCCATACCCCGAGGCTCGTCGGGATTTCCGCTTTGGGGCTGTCCTCACCGCCATAGCCGACTCGTAGACTCTGGTGTCCGGCGTCGAATATGATAGCACCGACTTCATCTGGCAATCCGCAGGAACAATTGTTATCACCGAGTTTCGTTTAAACACCTTTATCGTGAGGATTATAATTGTTAATGAGTTACGAAAATATATGTTTGTAACCGGCTTCTTACCACCGCCGTAAACACCACCGCTCATAGTATCTGATGTAGGGTGAAAAAGAAGTTTGCGCATGCGCGCAAAATAACGAACCCTCGTGAGCTTCCCTTAACGCGAATCACCCTTGCGTCCGCACTTCTCTGCGTTATCGACCGAGCCCGCACTAATTTTCAACACCGTACGATGAATCGAAAGGAGTTTAAAAAATACGACATCGATAGATCGCGACCGTTCCTGTAGATCGCGGAGCTGTAGCGTAACTTTTAATCCAAACTCATTTATGCCGAAAGTCATTTTCGCTAAGAAGTAACTAGGCAAAAACATTCAGAAAAATCATGGGCGAGTTTTAATATTAGCTTCCGGTTTGAAAATCTCAGTTTTTCTACCGGAAGTGACGTCGCACAGAAAAAGTCACTTCCGGTTTGAAAATCTCATTTTGCGACCGGAAGTTACGTCGTAGCGAAACTTTCAAACAGGAAGTGACTATTTTCGGCCTTTCGATACAGAAATCCAGATTTGTCAACATTTATTTTGGTACAAACTGTACTGCTGTTTATAACGAAAAGAACGTTGACCGTAAATCTAGTACGAATAAAATTATAGCGATATGCGTGTAACATCGTGATATCTTTCCGATATGCGTGTAAATGTATTTCGAATGAATTTAAGTTTGACGACGATAAAGTAATTTGAATATGGCGCCGAATTCGGGAGAGCAGACCGGATGCCGGGTGCGCGAGAGCGCCGGAAGTGACGTTCGCGGTGATGTTTGCCTCACCGCCGAAACGTGGCAGTGAACGCGGGCGCTGTTGGCACTTTTCAGTAACGAGGCGCCCGTCGTCTCGGCAAAGTAGTCAGTTTACTCGTGTGTTTACCGCAGGTTATCCGTCGCAGAGCAGGTAAGCTTTCACGAATCATCTATTACACCAAAGTGAATTAACACTCGTAAAGAAAGCCCATGAATTCGATCACCTTGTGCCGATATTATGCGTGACCGGTTCGACGTACTTGCCAAATTATGAGAACGCGAATTAAGCCGTTAACTCCGATCCGGTCCATCGATTCTTAGCATATGACAGTCATTTCAGTCCCTCGTCCACAAAATTCTCGATCGCGAGCTCTTCGGCCAGACGAATTATTGCAAATAATCCGTTACGAAGTTAATCACTTTTTACCTCATTCTACCTCACAGCTTAGTTTTGTTTTTTTGATACAATGTAATCTGTTTGGCTGGTCGATAAAGAACCATGGAACATGCAGTGTAATCTCGAACCTTGTTCGACCTCTATTTCTGTAGCGTATTTTACAAACAATCCGCTACGAAGTCAATCAGTTTTTGCTTCATTGTACTTCACAGTTTAGTTTCGTTTCTTTGGCACAATACAATCTGTTTTACTGTTCGATAAAGAACCATGGAACACATTCAGCGTAGACTGGAACCCCTTAACTATCGAACCCAATGTTCGGCACACTGTTAATAATTGCAAATTCAATGCACGGGACTGGAAGTTTTCATTCAAAAACTGATTCATTAAATTGTAGATGTACACTTGTGATGAAAAATGAATGGACTTTTACTCTAAAATAAAAATAAATTGTTGGAATAAAATACTGTTGGAGTAAATTTAAGATCAATTATTAAAAGTACGACTAAAGCTTTCAATATACTGTACGTTCATTTTTCATCACAATCGTACATTAAATTTAGTATACCAGTTCAAGCATAAAAACTTCCGGCACCAGTACATTAAAATTCATAGAAATTTGTTTTACGGTGCAACTCAATTTCCATATTGTATTTTTGCTTAATTAATTTAATGTATTTTCCTTTGCAGAATGAAGTTCCACATTTTATGCGTGGCCGTAGCCGCCCTCTGCGCGACAATCTGCGCCGAGGAGGCCGAGCCGGAGGCTGCAAGACTGCTGGTGTCAAAGCACATACTGAACAAGTATCTTGTTGAAAATATGGATATTATTGTTAAGGTACAAACACCACATTTTTTGATTTTTTACCGTCACATAAATTGAAGCAAATTTTGAAGATATTTACTGAGAACTATTTTTTTGTTTCGCAGTACACGGTATACAACGTAGGTAGCGCCGCTGCCCTGGAGGTCGAGATCACCGACAACTCGTTCCATCCCGATCACTTTTCTCACGTGAGCGGCGAGTTGAACGCGAGAATCGACCGCGTGCCGCCCTTCACGAACGTCACCCACACGGTGATCGTCAAGCCGCGCAAGCACGGATACTTCAACTTCACCTCCGCCGAAGTTCTTTACCGTCGTACCGAGGACGCTCCCAGGCTGCAGGTCGCGGTCAGCAGCGCGCCCGGCGAAGGCCTCATCGTTTCCGCGCCGTTTTTTTTTTTTTTTTTTTTTTTATGCGTGACGATCGAGGATTAATTGGCAATTTACTTAATCGGTACATTTTGCGTTTCAGGTCGACTGGGCGGCGTTCGCGGTCATGACTCTTCCGTCGCTAGCCATCCCGTTCGCCCTCTGGTACTCGAGCAAGAGCAAGTACGAGAAGCTCTCGAAAATCTCGAAGAAACACTAGAGTTCGCGCGGTGATTAGAATTACGAGAAAACAAAGCATACCATCATTTCGATCGAGACTGGAGGGATGCGCTGATCGGGTCAATTAGTCTTTGCCTGGGTGATTGTGAGACGCGTGACTGTTCGATTTAAACATATGCCTGATCGTTTTTTTAATAAACACTATTTATAAATAAAAATGTCGAGTTTTCACTGAGACCTGCGGTTATCTTAATCTTTTTTCCTTCACTATCCGTCCAGAGACTACGCCAAGAAATTCTCGTCTTACGTTGTACTTGTTTTTTTTCCAGCCACGGGTCGATAGACGATCGAGCGTCGATGTAATCGGTACATTTCGTTTTGTTTTATTTTTTAATAAAAACTATTTGGAAATTTTAAGAAATGCTTGAATTTTCACTGAGACACCTGCGATTATTTTACACTTTTTTATTTTTTTTTTATTAAACGATATAAGAATGTACAACAATGAATACCAGTTGATATAGTCAAACCATCCATACCTCGCGATTCCTTCGACGGACTCTTCATATTCTTATTGTACGTCGCGGAGGAAAAAAAATCAAATACACGGGCCGATCAAGGTTTCTCTTCCAAAGGCACTTCTATCAAACCAGCTGTACGATATACAAAAAAAAAAAAAAATCAACCATCGATAAACTTTTCCGTCTATCGAAAAATCGTTTCATTCGCATTATCATCCACACTGTTAAATCTCACAAAACGAACGTAACGAAGATGATTTCAATTGTTATTTAAGTACTATGAACACTCGGTGTAGTTTGCGTATCGTGAGTAAAGTTTTCGTTTATATGTTAATTACCGTTTTAATAAAATATATCTATTCGCAATGTACAAAGGTCGGCCGAGACGCTTGAGTTTGCAGCGCAAAAACTCGGATTATTCGCCCGTGTAGGAAGTCAGTGTCTTACGTTTACGTTCTATCGGCTTGGCGGGTACGCGATACGCAAAAGTCTATTACGAACTAAGGTGAAAGCTCCTTAACAGAAATTATTTATGCCGTAGAGTCAAACCGTTATCAAAAATATTGTAGACTAGTCTGCGGTTATATTTATTCGCGGGAGCTCCCGGAGCCTTAAATATTCGAGTCATTTTCGTCAGTGATGCTGCGTATTCTGGATTCTATGTCCGAAAATTATACATCTGTGCGTTCGAATTTCTATGAGAATGCTTATCAGTAAAAAAAAAAAAAAAAAAACTAAATAAAAAATGAAAAAAAAAATCTTAAACTATTAACGATCCGCGAAATCCGCGTCCAACTCCCCCACAGTTATTTTACATTTATGTACACGTTTTCGATATGGCAAAGCACGAGCAAGCCTTCGGGGACGAGTTATACTTGATCGTGCGCGTACTTAATTGACTACGAGAAGACTTGCGACATCGGGAGAACTTTATCGACTTTGAGCCGACGTGCTCGCCCATCCGGTCTTCCCATTACAAGAGTTTACGATCGTCACCCGACGATCAACTTTTTTTTGTGGACCTCCGAAGGAGGATATTATCACAACACTGAGTCCTCCCGTCGACGAGCGAGCTCGTAGACGATCGTTCATTGCTCGGGGTGCCTCGTTGACGATCTTCGATTCGGTCCCGACCAACGAAATTTACCCTCGCGTCGATCTCGCGTCTACGGACTCTGGAGGGAATAGTTTCTTCTCGAGTTCGGCGTGTAGAAACCCCGAGGGTCGCCGTAAACGGGCTCGAATGTCGAGAATGGTCGGAGCGGCGACGGCGAGCCGGGACTTCGCGGACTCGACGAATTAAAGCTGTTGTTCAGCGTGGAGTTCGCAGTCGGCGGTGTTTTCTTGACGATGGGCGGTGGACATCTGTCGGCGAAGACGGTGTTGTTTCTCACCGAGAGATTCACGCTAGAGAGCTTGTTCTTCCATACGTAGAAGAAAGTCATCACGAGGATGGCGAAAATTCCGAAGGTGTAACGATGGAAGTACATGTAGTCGAGCCAGTGAATACCGGACATCGACGCGTAGTTGTCGCTTTTGGCTATCCTGATTCGGAGAGATATCTTCTGTCGCGTGACTTCGCTGACGATCGTGATTTCTTGACCCTGCACCGCGAGGGCGTCGCTGTTCTTCACCAAACGGAAGGTGTGCTGCACCGTTTGCGCCATGAAGATGTGCTGCGTGCTCACGACCGAGTCCTCCGGCACGAACACCTAAACGAAAAAATATTTATTTATTTATTTATTTATTTATTTATAACCGTGTTCCGATCAGACCAACAAATGTGATCGGAACACGGTGCAGGAATTCACTCAATAGATCGGAACAGTCCGTGTCGCCATTTAGTGCATTGAATATTATAATTTCAACATTAAATATTGTAATTTTTATTCCAGTAAAAAAAATGTGTTCGGGATTGCAGAGAGAATTTTGCCACGTCGAGACAGTTAAGCTTACCTTGACTTGCCGCAGCACCGACAACAGTCCATAAATTTCGAGAGTCGCGACGGGCGTCGCCTGGCCCGTTGTCGGATAGAACACAATTTCCTTCGCGCTGACGTAAATTGGCGGAAGATGAGCTACCTCAAGTGGATTCCCTTCGATGTCTCTGCTCTGAGCGTTCACCTGAACGCGAGTCTCGAGCGTACTCGTCACCATAGTCGGCTCGCCGATTGGAATTATATCGCAGTAGTAAAATCCTGCAAGAAAACAATATTGCATCATATAAAGTGGCTTGTGAAGAGGATCGCGAGAGCTTCGGTATTTTACACCCACCGGTCACGATGTCGAATCGGGGCTTGGTCAAGAATACGTCTTTGATGTTGATCGACGGCACCGGCGATACGAACTGTATGGTACAGGTGAACGGAAAAGTGCTGAGGGTGAAGGCCGAATTTGTGCGGCATCCGCCTAGGCCTCGGGCGAGAACGTTGTTTTCCTTTATGCCTTCGTCTTTGCTCTTCAGCACGAGCGGCACGCTGAACACATCGCTGCCGGCGAAGTTTTGTCCTTTCAGCAGAACGAGCGATATCTGGTGGGTATACAAAGAGTCATCGTTAAAGTTGGAGTCACAGACAAAATTAGCACATTATGCTACAAGGGTCCTGAAAAAACGCTCCCTCCCGTTTAGTATACGACACTTTTTTTCGCCTTCATTAAAATAACCACATTTCTTGCGTCGCAAAATATAAAATATATAAAACATATTCGCCAATGACAATTACTTCTCAGGAGTAATGAGCTCCTTTTTTCTCTAGGGAGTAATGAAATAGTAGTGCGCATGCGCACACGTTAATAACGATCATTGATCAATAATATGCGATTATTTTCTATTATTAATTATTAAACTATTATTAATAACAGGCCTATTAATTTTCAGCTAGTTTTGCACGCAAGGAATTTGGCAATTTTTTCGAAGCCGAGAAAAACAGTTCTTTTTAATTTCACCTTCGAAATCGGCTGAACGCTGACTTCGATCTCGCCCTGTCTGTGCGTCGTTAGACTGTGCTTTACGACCGTGTATCCCGGATTTTTCGCCCTTCCTACTCCGCTTATCGAATCGACTGACAGCACTTCTGGTGCCGAGGACTGCCACGAGCCTGGATCGCCAGTCTCCGAGGACAAGAGCGGCATCGAGAAGCAAACCACGTCGCCGACCGTCAGAGTTGTCTGTAACAGGCAATAAATTTCCTTGATTCATCCAGTAATACGATTCATCGCGTACACAACTCGACGAGGACGTACCTTTGCCGGGAATATAATATCACCGATCATCATGTGAACGTAATCGAACATTCCGTTTGGATACTTTTCGCTGTGAACCTTGGCGACGAGTTCGCCATCCTCGTGGAACTTTGTGGTAATCAAATTATCGGGTCCCGTAGCGAACGACACGAGATCCGCACGGTTCGCCGTGGTCTTGAACTTCGATTTCGTAGCGTGAAACTTGTTCCCCACGCTGTCGAAGTACTCGACCACGTAGTTCAGTTCCATTCCCTTCGGCAGCATGTTCAACTCCTCGCCGCTTCTTATGCGAATGTTCGAGCTCAGGGACAGCATCATGTAGTGAACGGGCTTCACCTGCAATTAACAAAGAATGTAGAATTTGATATTCATCACGACCCTCGTTTACCAGCACGTGCAATACCAGCGTCGTCAATCAAAAGTGCAATCAATTTTTTTCACGAGTAGTTACACCGAAGATCAAATGAAAAATCTCATCGAAAACGGATATCGTGTCTCTACTGTATGTGACTAGTCCGATATTTGACCACCGACGTGAAGCACGATGTCCATTTCCGGTTTCACTCTGATCCGAGCTCCGACTGAATAAATATGTGACTGCTATATTAAAACTTCAATTAAATACACTTTGAGTGTAGTAACATTTATTTCTGACTCTCAGACGGTTCCCAAATATATCACAGTGTCAGATTTCGATGAGACTTTTCTTTTAACCATACTTGCTACCAATAAAAAAAAAGGTTGCTTACAATTTTTATTGCCGACAGCAGTATTGCACACGCTCTTACTAAGACATAGTACTTTATGATACTAGTGCGATAAAACTGTTTCTGACGAGCGCTGCAATCACACGAGTTCAGAAAAAGTTATTCGCCCGAGCATCGTACGAATTCTTACTTTACAATTTGTGAAAAAGAGGGACTTTGCGCAGCGTGCCTAAAACTGCCATTCATGCACCGAGTGTAACAAGTGAATTTTATACTCACGTCGATAATGACGGTAACGGATTGTTTGAAGTTGTAAGACTCCACGTTAGTCACCGCAATGATAGTCCTACCGAGATTCTCGCCAGACTTGACAAACCCAGTCTTATCAACCGTAACGGTCTTCGTCGCCGGCGTGAGCGCATTCGGATCCTCAGCCTCATTAGCGTTGCCATTCGACAGAATCTTGTAAGTGCTCGCGCCGTGTTTGTCGCGGTTGGTTCTCAATTTCACGCCAGAATTCGGCGTCATCAAAATCACGGCCACACCGTGGGTAACCTCAGGCTCGACGATAGCGAGTTCCTCGAAAATCTCCACTTTCGCGAAGGTGCTGAAGCTGACGTCGTCCTTATACCCAGACAGTATCTTCGAGGGAGTCGTGACGTTCAGATAAACGGTCGCCAGACCTGCCTTCAGCGCCCTCGCCCTCAGCGTCACTTCGTTCTGATAACGAATATTTATGCCCGTTCCCTCGTACATATTGTGCAAGCTAAGAATCTCCGGGTCGCTCGAGAACCACGTGAAGGACAGCAAAGACTTCATCGAGCCGATGATGAGCGGCGTGAGGTTGTCCGGAATGCCGAAAGCCCAGAGCGGAATCGTCGCCCCGACCTTGATCCTCGTCGTCGGAACGACGATCTTGATCCCTTGAAGATGAGTCACCTGCACGTAAACGTGGTCCTGCGAGTAGACGACTCGGTTGCCCTTCGTGCTCGGCCCGACGGCCCTGGCGATGACCTTCGCGTGACCGATCGCCTTCCCCTCCAGAATCCCCCGGGGATCGATCGTCAGAATATTCTCGTTCTCGACGAAGAACTCGATCTCCGCGTTGCTCGGACCGCCGGTAGTGCCGACCTGGCAAACCGTTCCAACGAGAACCGTGAGATTCCTCTCGGTGACCCTGAGCGGCGTGAAGACCTGAATGCTCGCCGATTCGCTGCGGATCTCCTGCTCGTCGTGCCCGCTCACGAACGCGACCCTCGCCTCGCCCTCCTCGACTCCGTGAATCATGTAGAGTATCCTCGAGTAAGGCGCCTCGCCCTGCTCGCCCGCCGGCAATTTCTTGATCTCGATGTAATTGTCGTCGATCTCGACGTCAATGTCGAGCGCCTCGAGACTCGGCACTTCCATGATGTGCCCGTTCGTGTCGTAGAGCCTCAGAGTAGCGGCGATGCATTTTCCCTTCTCGACCTTGTTGAGGCTCTCGACCTCGATGCCCGCGAGCTGCTGAACCTCGATCTCGGCCTCGGCCGGCGCCGATGCGAGGCAGAGATCGACCAGAGCGATCTTCAGCAGACCGGGTTTCTTCGGCACGACGCTGATCGTCTTCGTGGGCTCTACGTAGCGAATATCCGCGACTTCCTCCGTAGTCAGGACGAACTCGTAGTAACCCGAGCCTTGGCTGACTTGGAAGGAATATTTCCCTCTGGGGTCGTTGAGGACCTTCATTTTCCTGGGACTTATCGTCGTGTCGTTTACGAGGAAAACGCTGACCTGCGCCTCGACGACCGGAGTCGCTATCGAGCCTCGCTCGTTCAACGTCCCAAAAGGCGGCCACTCGGGTGAGATTCTCAACCTCGAGAGAACTTGCTTCTGATATCCGGTGACCGTCGCCTGGACGACGAGCGAGCCAGTGTGCTTCTTCGGAACGAGGATCTGATAGTGGCGACGCGGCAGAACGACGTTCAAGTCGGTGAAAGTTTCCTCCTGCGTTCCGCTGACGACCTCGACGACTCCGCTGTCGAGCGGCTTCAGATTCCACTCGACGTTCAGGCTCGTCACGTTGTCGAACCTGCGGCCGTCCTCGTCCTTCACCGTCACGACGAGTCTCAGAGGCTTGTCGCTGTGGGCCATCACGCGGTCGCTGTTCTGCGCTATCGGGCAGTGCTCGCTGTCCTTGAACTCGGGGAGGAGCTGGATGTAGCGGGGCTTGCCGCAAATCACCCTGACGGTCGCCGTCGCGTCGGTGCTTCGGCAGTTCGGCAACAGGGGTGTGTTCGAGACAGTGTAGGTGAGCAGGACGTCGCCGAGGGCCTTGCAAGTCACCTCGTAGACGGAGACATCGGCGATGTCTGTGTATCCTTGATCGACGGCTCGAACTACGTCCTCGTCGGAGACGGAGATTTCTCGAGAGTAACCCTGAGGCTTTCCGGCCCAGGGATGCGGACCGCCCTTGAATATGATTTTCCTAGACGACCCTACGGCCAGGAGAGTTTCCCCGTTCGACGGGTGGATCGCTATGAGTCTCTCGTAGGCCGAGACCGTGATGTTGTCGACCAGGTACTGGCCGTTCGCGCTGTAGGCGACCGTTATTCCGGAAGTGCCGACGTCCAATCCCACGACTCTGACGGTCGCGCAAGCTATGCCGACCGGCTGCGCGCTCTCGCTGGAGTTGTGCTGGAAATTACCGTCGGGTATGTAAACCTCGAAGGGGATGTCGCGGCAGTCGTTGAAGGGAACCTCTTTCGACTCCGGGCCCTCGCCCATTCTTCCGTAGAGCGCCACGTGGAGGTTTATCGGCTCGCCGACGGCGGCGTCGATGTTGTACTGGATTATCTCGAGCCTCGAGGGCAGGAGAACGTGGACCTTGGCGCGGTCCTTGTTGTACTGGTTGCGAGCCATCGAGACCGTTACCTCGGCAGAGCCCTGACCGAGGACTCGAACTACTCCGTTTTGGGAAACGGTTACGGTGGAGGGTTGGTGGGAATTCCAGACGTACTTTCCGTCCCCGCCGGTCGCCTTCAGGGCGATGTCGAAGCGCGATTTGCTCTTCGGGTCCCAGGGAACGGCCAGGACTCGAGGATTCACCACGACCGGTGTGTGAATTACGAGCTCGGCTTTGGCGAGGAGCGGAGAGGCCAGGGGAATCTTCCTGCCCTGCTTGTTTATTACGCCGTGCAGACAAGCCTCGGCTATCGTCGTTCCACAGGCTATGGGAACGGCGACCACGTGACTGCCGTTCTGCGTCATCGACTTCGTCTCGAAGAACTGCGAGTCTATGTCGATAGTCACTTCGACGCCCTCGCCGATGTGGAATTTGTGGTCCTTGCTGTCGAAGAGGTCGACGACTATCTCATGGGGCTCGCCGAGTATGAGGCCTGAGTTTCTGTTCGGGAGGACTGTTATCGTTATGTAGGAGACTTCGTTTATGTTGACCGTGGCCGTTGGGAGAACGACGCCGTGCTCCTCGTGGACGTTTCTGTCGTGCAGAAGCACCTTTGTCTTGCCTCTCGCGAGAGCGTAGGCCGAGCGGCGGTCGTTGTTTATCTCCAGCACGTCCGGAATCTCCGCCTCGAGGTAATACTGCACGGACGGAAGAACTATCTCCTCCAAGCGGCCTTGATGAACCTGCATTATTCTGTACTTGAAACTGTCGTAAGCCATCATCGTCACGTCCGTCGGGAGAATCAGCAGATTGGCGACCACGATGAGCTCAACCTCGACCGCGGGAACGTGCTTGTACTCCGGATACGGAAGTCTCACGGACACCTGAAAAATATACGAACTTTAGGAATTTCGAGAATAAATCAAGAACATTTTTTTTCAAATTTTCGCGTAGAGCGTGATTTTTTTTTTTTTTTTTTTTATGAAAATTCAAAAAATTGGTCGTCGAAGTTCCCGCGCGTTTGAAGGTCGGCCTTATTTTTACCTTGGCTGTGCCAGTCTTGATTCCCTCGAGAAGGATTATGTGGCCCTTCTTCCCGGCGCCGTCCAGCTTCGCGATAGTCAGCGGTGCTTCGTAAGGGGACTCCTGGAAGGTCATAAACCTCAGAATACTGTTGTACTCGTTCTCGAACTGCGACGAGCGTTTGTCTCCGCTGCCTATCGTCCATTGAAATTCCACTCCCGCAAGAGTCGTAAACTCGTTTCCTGCAACATTAATAAACGGATGTTAATCGTGTTTCTTTTTCTTTCTGAAATCAATGAATCTCCCCAAATCCATGAAGAGTCAAGATTTTTTTCTATTATCCCAATATACTTGTGCAATAAATAACACTGTAAAGAAAACAATAAATTTAATGTACCAGACTGCAACGTTTAATACAAAAACTGGTACATTTAATTTAATGTACAATAGTGATGAAAAATTAATATACTTTTTCCCTTCAATTAAAGTAAATTATTTAAAGTGTATTATTCCCAGTGTTTTTAATAGATTGAACATTAATTTTTCATCATAATTGTACACTATATTTGATATACCAGTTTTTGCGTTCAAACTTCCAATCTAGCACATCAAATTTCATATAAATTTTTTTTTACACCATAACACAAGAAGTGAAGTCAAGAAATCTCCTGAATTCCATCTAGTACCAAGATTTTTCCTGTAATCCCAATCATCTCTTACAATAAATAATAATATTAAAAACTGGTCACAAGGAGCTAATCGGTAAAAGGTGTTGTACCTTGTTCGTCATACGCCCTGACTTCAAAAGCCTCGGGCGCTTCCTCGATAAAGAGTTCTCTTGTAGTGGTAACGAGATTCAGCGAGAATATAGCGTCGACTATGACGTCGCATCGTAAGAATTGTCCAGTATTTATGTCCTCTGCGAGGACGATAGCGGTGTTTCTGGTCGGATCTCTCGTGACGCTCTGCACCATAACGGCAGACGAGCAAGTTCTCTCAGAATTTTCATTCATGGGAATCAAATGCACGACGTCGAGCCGCGACGTCGACCTGAAAACGTGACAAAACGCATTGTGTACCGCTTCGGTTAACCTCAAAGACGAATCTTAGCATCGCGAATCGGCGTCGAACGGATCGAGCGATTAATTAAATTGCAAAAGCCGAACGAGCGGCGACGAAACGAGAGCGCAAAGTTGAGACATTGCGTTAGCATTCGTGTGTTAAAAATAATGATGATGTTACCATTGGTAGCAGCCTCCTTCGGTAACTTCCAAGGTGAAATTAACCGGAAAGTCGTTGAGAACCGGCAGCAGGACTCTCGGTACGTTGAGCCGCGACGCCGTCGTAACTTTTCCCGTCCATATTAACGCCGCGATTAACGTAAATACAATTATTTCTAATAAAACTCTTGATCCCGCCATAATTTTTCTTCTACATGTGTTTCGCGGAAAACCCTCGCGGCCTGGCAGTGGCTTGCGTCGGCGACGTTCACACCGGTCACCGGAGTTTCGAACGTACTGCCAACGTAGCGAACGCGAATACGAGAAACCCGGACGGTTTCCGGAAATGCAATTTCAATACTTCCGTATTCACATGAGTGAGTTCGCACAACTTTTGGCGCGCGTGTGGACTCGTGTACTGTTTGCATTTTTATCTCTCGCGCTGCTGTGAGTTAACAGCGTTGTGTTATTAATACATCGTTCGGAATCGGGTGAAGAAACGCTGTTCCATGTTTTTTGTGCTGCATCTCGAGGTGCTTTCGATTTGGCGTTTTCGTTATTGTATCCTGACTACGCATGCGCACGGTCGTTCTTCGCTGCGCATGCGCAGTCACTTTATAACACAACAAAAAAACGCCAAATCGAAAGCAACCCAGCTCTCGGTACATCGTTCAGTTTTCACACGAATTTGCTCTGAATAAGCGATCTGGTGTTATCAAAACGGACAAAATGTATTCCACGGAAATATTCGGATGTACCCCAATTTAAAAACAATCTACTAGCAGTAAACAATCACAAATAAAAGAGCGCATTACTGAGCAATCTGCATTCTAGAACACACCCATTATAACGCGAGTGCGCATGCGCACGGTCGTTTTCTGGCAAGAATTTGTATCCGATAGCGACCATGCGTATGCACAATTACGTCGTAATAATGAAAAACCTTAAATCGAAAGCGCCTCTGCTATAATTTTCCCGTACATGCGTTTTACGGAAACTCTCTCGGCCTGGCACTGGCTGCATCGGCGATCTTCACGTCGGTCACAAGTTTCGAAAGTGCTGCCAACATCACGAACGCATGTACCAAAAAACTCGAACGGTTTCCGAAATGTAAATTAATAGATACTTCTGTATTCACGGGAGTCGAGTTCGGACGAGTTTGGCGCGCGTGTGAACTTGATGTAAATTCACGTACTGTTCGCCTGAATCTATTTGGTTGCAGTGGCTAACAACATTGTCTTATTAATACACCGTGCGTAACAACGTGAAGGAACCTACCAAAGAATTCTTTGGTTTTACCAGCTTCTTCTTAACTGCATCAAACGAGTTTTCCTCGGGAATCGTCTCAACTATATTCCACGGCTATGCAATAGAGTCAAAGTACAGCTGATCTTGTACGGTGACTCGTCGCCTTTATTCATCGTCAGCAGTCAAATCGCGTCAAGCAACCGCAGCGAATAATAATCAAGCCTCAGGCAAACGTTATCGGAACGGAAAAGTATCTGGAATTGATGAAACATAAGATTCACATTTAACCTGCGGTGTTTTGTCATTTCAAGACGCAACGAAAAACCTGTTACGTCTTCACCGTCAAACGAGGGAAAAAGCTGTGTCGCGTGCGGCGTTCGAAGCACGGCAACGCTGCTCCCCCCTCTCCGCGCCTCCGCCGTTTGTCAGTGAGGTATGCACGTGCGTTTCCGCTTTCTCTAGTTCCCCGCCGACCGTCCCGCCGCGAAGTCGAACGGGCAGTGACACGCGATCGCGAAAAGGTGAAAGGTTTTTTTTTTTATACGAAGAATAGGCAAGTCGAATTGTGTGTCCTCTGAACAGCCGTCAGAGACTTGAACTGTGCACGATGACGGATGGGATTTGATACAAGAGGAGAGAAAAATTCGATCGTCCCGATATCCAAGGTGACTGCGCCGGATGCTTCGAAGAATCTACTCGAAGGTATAGTAAATTTTGGGGTTAAGTTTCTTTCGCGTTTCCGAATCAGCTGTCCCACTGCAGCGATAAAAGCGACGCTGCACTAAACGGCACGAACGTTTCCATTGTTGTTAGAGACGAAGGAAGTGACACGACACGTGCTTGTCAACGCTGGAAACAATGCAATGAGTTAGCAAGTATCATTAGCATAGCATTGTCGCGCGTATACGCGCGACTGCTTCGGGCCCTGCCCGAGTCAGCGATTGGTAGGTTATTAATCTTCGGCTGCATGTGAGTTTGGTGCAATTGACTGTGATCGATAAATTCGTCACGCCGACACGTCGGAGGTGTTTAACCGTAGTGCGTGGCGGGTTGTTTAATATCCATCTCTGTATCCCTGTAGCGCACCACGCGCATCCGCTTCGCGCAGGTTTTCGCCGTTGCGTTAAATTTGAAAATAAAATCGATATTCCGCAATATGATCGCAGTGAAGTCGAAAGGACTTACCGATGTATCAAATATTATAGAAATTCCACAATTTTACAAACCTGAATCGACAAAGTAACTCATAGAATAAAACATCGAAGAATATCGGAGGTCCGTGTAGAGTGTTTTAAGGACAATACACAGGACATGAGCGTCGATGTCTATAGATTATACAGCAATGTATTCGATGTGTTCGGTTACATATGTTCGCTGCAACCGTTAGCGGTGATCGATAAATTCGTCGCGCTGACGCGTCAAAGGTGTTTAACCATCGACGCGTAAGTAGCGGATTGTTCAACATACAATTCTGTGCCACGCGCATCCGCTTCGCGCAGGTTCTCGACGTTTCGTTAAATTTGAAATAAAACATCGATGTTCGTCAATTAGATTGCAGTGAAATCGAAACAACTTACCGATATATTACAGCTTATAGAAATTGCACCATTTTCAGAACGCCGATCGATAAATTAATTCATAAAATAAAAATAAATGCATGTTTAAGATACATTTTCGTACCTTGTTGGCGCACCACGCGCATCGGCTTCGCG
>JAPYZC010003152.1:0-13101 GCA_030522665.1 Ichneumoninae sp. A BG-2022a | reverse complement strand
AAACGCAACTTCCTTCCAATATCGAAGAGAGTCGATAAAGCCGAGAAAAGGGGAGCCCTTAAGTTATAAATCATCGAGACTTCGAGATAGCACGGAAAAGTTGGGGAATTTTTGTTTTTCGGGATCCAACGGATCGGCAAGAAAATCACGTTCGCCCGCGGTCGATTTTTCTAGCCGCGCCGAGTCAGCTGTTTTTTTTTTTCACGCATCGTCGATCCTACCGTGCGCGACGTGTCTAATTGGGCGTAAAAAGTTTATTCGTTCCCTTTCTCTATTCTCGTCATCTCTAACGAGACCGAACGGACTTGTGGAAAGTGTGCGGTGGCGGAGAAAAAAACTAAGAAAAAATCCGTGGCGTCCGAAACGAAGCGGTCCGATGGATAGATCGAATTACGGAAAGGCGGATGATGGGCGAGTGAGATATCGAATACGGGCCGACCCGATGTTCCGTCAAGCGTGTATATCGATAGAGCAAGGCGGAGGCACCTGTGGATCCGAGCAGCGTCGAGGACGCGAGTGGCGCGCAGCGAGGGCGAGTGCGCGAGACTTGGAAGCTTCGCGCCAAGTCGTTGGATGCTTTCGATCGAATTGGCGTTATTAAATCAAACGAAAGTTTATATGCACGAAGGAGGCCCGGAGGGCTGGAGCGTGAGGCATTGGAAACGATAAGCGCCGTCTCGAATACGACACCCGTTTCAAGTGCAACGCACTGGTGAACATTGTCCGAGTTTCGAATACGATATACCGAGAAGCAAGATACGCGCGTCGCTTTGAACCGGCCGATTATTATTCCACGTGTCAGCGACATTGTACCCCACCCCACGTTACTCGAGTGTATTAAATTTCGTACGCGGAAATTGCACTTCAGACCGTAGATACACGTATAGCTATTTTTTTTTTAATTTATTATATTTTTTATATAATATGTATTTGAAAATACTGTCAAACGATTCTCGTCGAACTTCGAGAAGTTTTAGCAGAGCGCCCGAGAAGGGAAACGATATTTCGAACGCCGAGAGTACGAAGTACATTAACGGAAAGGACGGCTCATTATCGACTCACAAGTGTTGCGAATAGGCTCGACTGGTCGCCTCTACTTGCTGGTCCAGAAACGGCGTACAGCGTGCAGCTTGGAATACGAGTTCTAAGATACTAATGGATAAATGTCTTGCTCTATCCGAAATCATATTCCTAGTTAAATTGTGATTTCGCAACTAAGTTTATGAAGTAATGAAATAATGTAAAACAATGCATAATAATAAATGATAATGAATTTTTATATCTTATATACTGTTACACATGTTACAAGCTATATCTGCGAAATTTTATCTGAACTGTAAAAACTGTAAATCTAAAAGGGTTCGTCCCGTAAATAAATAAATAACTATATTTAAAGTTGGAAAAGAGAAAGCAAATGACTGAACTAAGATAAAATAGCAAGTAAGGAAGAGATTATTTAGCAGGTATTAGCCCTTTATTGTAAAAAGAACATGTAACACAAGGAGTAAGCAAATTCTGTGATACCCAGAAATTAGCAAATCTTCTTTCTGTGGGCTAAACAAACCTAGAGTTTCTATGCACATTATATTATTTCGCATCATATTATATTGTTATTAGTCATACCAAAGTCTGGGCAATTAACAAAAAATATTTTATAAACCAAACTTTTTAAATGTTAAATGGTATTCTGAGTTTTGTACGTCAAGTCTGGATTATTTAGTTGATACAACCAATGTGATAAATACAAGCCTAGGACTTCAGTTGCCACTGTGGTCGGTAATGTATCAATGTAACGTGTAATGTAAACGGAACGATCCATGAAACAAATAAAATAAAATAAAGATAAACAAACTGCGAGTTACGGTCAGGAAACTTACCTTTACGAAGGAGTGAAATTTGACTTTGCTGGGAGAAACGGGTGGACTGTTGGGAGGTCTTGGCGTAGCGGGAACTTGCAGTAGGTTCTGAACCTCGATAAGATATCCCTTCCTCGCGAACCTGCTCTTGGGGCTCATCTGAATATCGGCCTCGGCCTTCGCCTTTCTGATGAGCTTGAGATTCTCCTTGGTGTTCTGCCTGAGCATGATGTGGCTGAGTCTCCTCATGTTAGCCCGAGAGTCGTTTGTGCAGACCCTCCGCCAGGCTTTCGAGACCATGCTAACGGAGCACAGATCCTGCGGACTAAGATGCGAAAATATCTTGGACACGACTCGCCAGTGATTGCTCTTCTCGCCGAGCAGACTCATGAGATCGACGGTCTCCTTCCCAGTGAAATCTGGCGTGGCTCTCGTTCTGTGCAGCGCGTATCCTCGCTGACTGAAGTTCAATCTCTTGGGTTTGATCTCGGCGATGCCGGACAGATCCGTAATCATAAGGTCGCTCAGTTTCTTGTTGTCTATGGACGTAACGGTCGCCGGACTAGTTCTGCTCGTCGTGGGCGAGAAATTAAGAGACGCGTCGATCAGCGTCGCGCACTTTGGCGAGTTGCTGACGTAGGGCGTGCTCTGCGGAACAATGACTAGTTTCATTTCAACGTCCTCCTCGATGGGCTCCGAGGCGACGAAGGAGGAGGACGGAACCGCCGGCGACGGCGGCGGCGAGAGAAGTTGCAGCCTCGAAGCGGGAGTTATCGGCGCCGCGCTTCTCCACGCTCGTCTTCCCCTGTTCCTGCGCTCTCTGAGCTCGGCTCCGTAGTCTCTGACCTCCGCATGGAGACTCTGACCCTCGGAGCTCGAGCTCCTCTCGTGGTGTTCGCAACTGAAGTTCCCGGAGTCCTGGGAGACTCCGCCGTGAGCCTCGAGCGACTCGTCGACGAGCGAATCGCACGCATCGTCGGAGACGTTGTTCAGACGGTAGTTGAGTTTGGAGCGAAGTCTCGGCGCCCGGTCCGACTGCCAGGGGTCCGTGCGCATTCGGTAGTGCCTCTTCGACGAGGCGAGGGAAGTTCGCGCTCGGCATCCCGCGACCATCGGCGTGAAAGCGCCGGAGTGCGGTGTCAACGTCAAATAACCACTGTCCATCCCGTCGTAAGAGTCGTGCGACGCTCGACCGTTCGAGTTTATCGTGCCGCGGGGTGTTTCGCTTATGTGCGCGCTCTCCACCTCGGCCATGTCAACGTCGCTCGTCATTTTCCGCTTTCCGTTCAATCTATCATATAACCGGACTCAGTCACTCGCTAAAAGTGCCTCATGCCTCGCAACGGGAGTTCGATCTCTTCGACTCTTCGATTTGACACTCCCGCGCTATCATCGTGTTACTCGTTTTTCTTCGTTCGCAGAAAGCGCCTCTCGGGACAACACGCGCGAATATGATATATATATGTTGCTCAACACTGTTTCGCGTTTGTTGACGTTTGGGCCGATCAGACAACATGCGCTTCGGTTGGGGCGGCTAAAGCCATGGCTAGGTTACGGCTGAGCTCTGTTGTTATTGCGCAGCGATTACGTGCGAAAACGAAGAGACTGTCTCATCTCTTTCGGCGTGTAAGACGAGCCTTCCGATGCCGGTGTTTGCATCGAAAGTACGCACTGCCGCATCGTCGATCGAAAGCCACCCCTTCGTGAAGGAAAGGCCACTTTATTCCGGTAAGAAAACAAACACCGGCTAGTCCGTTTATAAATCCGAGAACGAAGCTTATTGTGACACAGTTTTAGGCGAGATTGTTGATTACGAAGAGGTGTTCTTGGACGGTACGACACTGGATTGAGTTTACGAAGGACGAGAGACACATTCGCGTTTAACTGACACGGAGCAGGGGTGAATACAGAATGATATACGCGCACGCGGGGACCAACTATCCCTCTGCGTGCCCCGTGTGCGGCAGGCACTTGAAAACTTTGAAAACTGTTTATCCGCCGTCTCAGAGGGGATGGCTCGAGGCTGGACAGACCAATCGGCGGACTCGTCTCATCCCGCCAGCGGTTGCCAGGTGGCCCCATTGGCTCCGAGCTTTCGCTTGTACACGTCGCCCGTGCTGCCTCTAGCGGCGGAATCGGAAACACAGTGCAGACGACGAGCTGTTGCCGGGGAAACTTTCGTTGCTCAGGGATTCTCATTTTGCCGAGGCGGCCGGGAACGATGTTTCCAACAGAGCTCAAATGATTCAATTGAGCTCGGCAGTGCGGCGGATTCGAGTTACTGTGGTTGACTGTGCATGGTTGTGTTGTTTTCGATAAGGTGCAGTCTCACGACTGTTTGAATTTATCAACGCTCGCAGGGATAATATCGCCCAAGAATGGAGTCTAGCAAAGCTGACTCGGCCCCGAAGCAAGCTATGGTTTATATTTGTGGAGGTACGTTTTAGTTAATCGATATAACGGAGAACGTAAGTTTCTGTATTTTTAACCTCACTTGGTATTCTTGTCGTGCGTACTTTTAGTTTTAGCCTCGTTATGTATTTATCTTAAACTGTTTGTGTTTATTTCAGAATGTCACCACGACAATGAAATCCGGCCGCGAGATCCAATTCGTTGTCGGGAATGTGGATATCGAATAATGTACAAGAAAAGAACCAAGCGGTGTATCCTTTCTCGCAATACTTTGCTAGACCAGCGTGGATTGATATCGGAAGATAGTGCGTGGTGGCCGCGGTCAGGAAAAGCCGGGAAAAGTCAGGGAGTTTCAAAATTGGTCTGGGAAAAAGTAAATTGTCGCGGAACCTTCTATAAATAAATAAGAAGTATATAGAAGGGAGCCTTAAAAAAAAAAAAAAAAATTAGGAAGTTTTTGAAAAAAAATTGAATTAAATATTAATACAATAATTAGGCATTTTCATTTCTATTATTAATTTTTTGAAATAGTAGTTACAGGTTTGGTCAGGAAGATTTTTTAATTGGTCCTTGAAAAGTCGGTATTTTTTCCGGGGGAAAAACGGCCACCATGTAGTGTTTACGACTATAAAGTCGCATATATATGTTGAATATGATGAAAATATTTTTTCCTTAACATGTTTTTTTAGTGGTGGTATTCGACGCGCGCTAGTTTGGTAGCTGACGATGGATCCTCTCCGATCTTGAATATAATGAAATGTTTCACATGCTTTTATATATATATATATATGTATATGTAGAGATAAAAAACCACAGCGCTAATGTAACTTTCTGGAATACAAACAATATTTTTTAAAGTACCTTGTATTGAATCGATGAAACAACAAAATTAATCGCCAAACGTCGCCATGAAGTGCTTTAGGCAATATATTTTTTTATTTACAATAAATAAATTACATTCTCGTTAATAGTTTAACAGAGTTACAGGATCAGGAAGAAAGTTGTAACGACACCGACAGATCATTGGTCTCTTGACGATCCATAAAAGATGACGCTATTTTTTTTTTCTTTTTTTAGTATATGCTTATAAAATCTGTCTCCGGTCCCATTCTCTGATATCCATCGGCAATAGCCATTTTGGTTCCAATGAACATGTTACATGATAAATTTCCTTCAATGCTGAGGCCTTTGAGTTGAATTGTTGTACATACGCAATAGAACTCGGCAATGAGATTGCCGAGAGGCGTAAATGCCTCAGGGCTTGTCCTCTGGGTAAATCGTTATAAAATTCTAAAGATCTAATCGTCTACGATACATATAAAATACTATATTACGGCCAATGATCTGTGAGCGTCGGATTCTTGGGCATAGAAAACTGTAATCCACAAAAATAGCTGTTAAGCCTTTCATAGATTATTCTTTTTTCTTTTTTTTTTCATAAACTTAGATGACAAAAACCGATGATACGGGGCTTGTCCTTACAAAAATGTATCTGTGATGGTTCAACCGATGCCACTCGGTTATTAAGACTTTCTAATACTGAGTCTGGAAGCAGCCAAGCCAACGTCCTGCAGCAACCGAGTCCCATAGTCATATAAACGTCGCAAGTAAAATTATTACAATCGAGTCGAAAAATAGTCATAGATACTTGCTGTTTGTACGATCGCCACTGGATAATGGTCTTGTACAAATGTATTACATTTTTTTGTCTCAAAATTTATCATCTTACGAAAAATATGATAAATTGATATAAATCACGACAGTGCGCCTCAAATAATTAGAGATATGTGATATGTAATGGGCGACTTGTCAAATTATGATGTTAAGTTATATTAGAATGTAGACTCCAACTTGGAGAGTCCAATGTAAATTGTATTAGAAATGTACGTTTTTGGTAGCACTGGGTCATTTCCATTGATTCGGAACGACAAAAAATTTAACGTTGGCTTGGCATTTTGGACACATGGCCACGTACACATCTTGGAAGCTCTTAAATAGTGTGTGATTGGATCTTCGATAGAATCATAACGGGTATACATCAAATGCTACGTTTCTCTATGCTACATTGATATCGTTTGGCAACAACCTTCTCTCGATTTGACCTCGTTGTATACAATTGTGCGGTCGTTTTTTTTTTTTTGTTTCGTTTTTCTTTCTCATTCTCCGTTCACGGTCCGTCACCGTCTCAAGCACATCTAGGTACAAATTATGATTATCGAGGTATGATTATGCGATAGGAAAGACATTGTGTGTGCTTGAGCGTGTCGCGCATAACGTTAGACAGATATATGTAATAGTTGCAAGAGCTGTTATAGTTTACGGAAGCATAATGTGCCCCAGTAAAAATACTCTCCGATAGAAACGATTTGTAAATTTGTGGATGTTCCAACTTACAGAGACAATGATCTTTACTTTCTATAGTACACATCCGAGCGATTTTTTCATAAATTGAGATTGATCGAACAACTCCCGATACAATATCGCGCGAGATATTGCAGACACCCGAAAAAAAAAAAACGATAACGTTTCTCATCCGTCCTAACACCTATCGTAAAATGCTAACATGTTTCGATAACATTTATACATAAATATTCTATCGTAAATGTCATCTGTCGATCGCGAAGAGACGGAATATCATCGTCGCAACAAACGTTTCAACTGTTACAATACAAATACACCCTTACCGGTCGTGTCAACAATCTTTTCATCGCGTTTCTTTTCTCATATGATAATATGTATATACGTATATGTACATGTATGTACTTAATATATTTCGATATTCAATAGATAATATTACCTCGTAATATTCGAATACTCTTGAAGGTTGCACGCAACATTTGCACTAAAAATTCAGAATCACATGCCAGTCAATTGCACCTTATTACTACTATTTAAAAAGTTAATCGTATATAAATAGTACATTTTTTTAATATTAGATAAAACGTTAGAATGCACTTGCGCGATTCACGGAATTGATGGCGTCAAAAGTACGTTACATACTCGTGAGACAAAAGACAACTCGGCTCGACAAACGTCCCAGTAAACCGTGCTTCGATACCTTCTTGCCAATGGAATTGTCGTGACTTTCCATTGAATACAATCGAGCGTCGTGCCTATCGCGTGTTTAAAATGCCTACCAGTTTCATACTGCTAGAAAGAGACGTTTCACGATGTAACTCGAAGATTTCACGTCAGCACGGTTAATCGTTCGACACGTCCGATCAGCGATCGATGAAACGAATTCTCGAAACCGTCATT
This sequence comes from Ichneumoninae sp. A BG-2022a, assembly GCA_030522665.1. Taxonomy (NCBI): domain Eukaryota; kingdom Metazoa; phylum Arthropoda; class Insecta; order Hymenoptera; family Ichneumonidae; species Ichneumoninae sp. A BG-2022a. The sequence continues at coordinate 5,575 of JAPYZC010003152.1, read as the reverse complement.
GTAACTCAACGTCTCGTCGAGTTTGTCCCGGTCCAGCAGTCGCGACGCGAAAATTCCGGCGTTATCACGTTGCGTCAAATATTCTCCGATAATTCAGGAAAACATTGAATAGTATAGCCGCGTTCGACGCGTTATTTTGGCACTATGTATCGTCGCTCCTCCGCCTGCTCGGATCATTTCTAACGACGCTCATTTCGTCGGCCATTCGTTTCTGTGCGTTGCCGTCTTTCTCTCTGCAGTCGGCGTGTATATTCGCGATGTTACCTTGCGATTCTATGTTGTGCTCGACAAAGCAATGTACCTGCAGCTCGTTAATGGTTCTCACGGAAATCGTGCAAATTTGACACTTGTAAGGATGCGAATTTTCGTCGCCCATCGGCGAATCTTCAACGGGATCTCCGGGCCTTCCGTAATCGATTCGTTGCTGTCCGAATCGGGAATTGAGGAGACGTCCGTCGTTAATTACTTTCGTTTCGTCCCCTACTACCAACATAGGCATGTGATATGCTCGAGAGGATTCGCTGTCCGGATTCATTTGCGGAGGTGGATATTGGTGAATCGCATGAGACGGTATAGGTTCGCCCTCGTCGGACGACGTTTCGCCACCACTCGCGCCCTGGTGCGGTATCATTTCCGCGTCCCACTGTCCCATCTTACTGGGATCCTTCTCGTAAAGCTTCTGAGCCAGTATCTGCGACAAGACATGAGAATGTTGGAGTTTATGCGAGCATAGCGATAGAAAAATTTCCAAGCGGGGAGCACACCAACCTGTAGACTAGTTAAACTATTATCACAGTCAGTGGTGTCTATGTCATTCAGGTTGACGCCAGATCGTTCCATCTCGGCGTACGTGCCGAAGGGAAGTTTCCCGAGGCACTCGAGCTTCATTATGTGCATCTTGCTGCGCAGATGCTTAGCAAGATGCCCGTGTATCCGGAAAGCGATTTTACAATCGGTGCACTTGAAGGGCCTCGGGTTGCTCGTCGTCGCCGCGCCGAAGGTTGACGTCATACTGACCTATCGTGCAAAGGAGAAATTGACGTGATTAAAATGAATTCGCAAAACGCGGTACTATATATAAATATATATAAATATATGAGGGATTCCATACGGTTTCGAACGGTCAAAAACCCAGCCCTCTCCAAAAAACGTTGTAATTTCACCATAATTCATGATTATTGACAAGAGGTTTTTGTAATTTTTTTTCAGAATTTTTAGATCGTATTTTTTTGAGATATCGAAAAATTGAACTTTTTACAAAAACACCTATATCTTAAAAACTGTTAGTCATTTAAAAGTTGCAGTTTTAAATGAAGTTTTGGAAACAAAATTTTGTAGATTTTTTTAAATGCAATAAACTTCCATTTTTATAAAAAATAGATTAACATTTTTTTTTTAGCCGGTATGTCATGTTTGATTTTTCTTAAAAAATTCCAGAATATACTCTCAAGTGTATAGAGTGATCTCATATTTTTGTTTGGATGGGTGAGATACCTGTTTGATAGCTATGCTCCGTTTAAGATGGATTTTTCATTTTAAAAATCCCTTTGTTTAATGAAAAATCCCCAATCCCTTTTTTTATTTTATTTTTTAACTTCCATTATTGTGGATAGTGTCAGAATTTTTATAAAATCCAATGGAAAATTATAAATATCGCTCTTTTTTTTATGACAAATCGATCTTAAACGGAGTATCGCTATCAAACGGGCGTCTCGCCCATCCAAACAAAAATATGAGATCACTCTACACACTTGTATATTCTGAAATTTTTAAAGAAAAATCAAACATGACATATTGGCTGAAAAAAAATATTGTGGTCTATTTTTCATAGAAATGGACGTGTATTGCATTCAAAAAAATCTACAAAATTTTGTTTTCAAATGTTCACTTAAAACTGCAACTTTTATGTTTTAAGCGTTTTTTTGTACGGCTGATAATTTTTAAGAAATGGTGGTTTTAAAAAAAAAAGTTCAATTTTTCGACATCTCAAAAAAGTACGATCCAAAAATTCTGAAAAAAATTACGAAAACCCCTTGTAAATGATCATAAATTGTGGTGAAATTACAACTTTTTTGGAGAGGGTCGGGATTTTGACTGTTCGAAACCGTATGTAATACTTCATATATAAATATATATGAATATATATAAATATATATAAATATTATTATTGCAATTGGTTTGACGTTCAAGTACGATTATTTACCTTGTTGTGATGCGAGACTGATCTCTCATGTTTGGTCAAGTGCCCTTTCGTTCTGAACGAAACGGCACAGCTTTCGCATCGGAACGGCCGCTCAAAGTAGTGTATGTTGATGTGTAATCTCAGCTGGCTCGGTTTACTGAAGACCTTATTGCATATGCCGCAGACACTCCGGCCATCCTCGGTTACGCTGTAACAATCATCGGTCGATTGAGTTTTTCGCAGGAACGAGAATTAATTCAAAAAAGCCATAGAGAGGTGCATAGGGAACTCACCTAACGTAATTAGAGGCCGGACCGCTGGATGGTTGTAGAAATTCCGCCTGAGGTTTCGCGCTTCCTCCCGGTGGCGACGGAGACCGGAAACCCGGACCGCCCACTACCATTTTCCTCGCTACAGTCTGCTTTATGCTCTCCGCTATACTCTGCTTCGTCATTTCCATCTCGTGCCGCTTGATCTCAAGCCGCTCGGCGTTCCTAGCGTCGCCCTGTTGAACTCGCGGAATCTCGTGCAGTTTCGGAGATTCGTGGACCATCGGTTGGATTATTTGGAAGCCTTGTCGTGGAAGATCCTGTGGTCTGTGATCGCTCTTATACTCGGGAATTATTCTCATATCTCTACTCGGCGGTCTGGCGTCGTTGGTGATATTGTGACGCGCGTCGAGGACGACGCTGGGCGGTGCAACAGGCACGACGTCCTGACTCGATCGGGAGTCGACGTGGGGGGATTTGAATTCTTGACTAGGCGGTCTCGACTCTTGACACGGCAATTTGAACTCTTGACTAGAGGGTCTTAGCTCGTGCAACGGCTGCGGCGGCTGCGATCTGTAATCTTGACTCGACGCTCTGATCTCTCGACTCGGCGGTCTCGAGGTTGGTGTGCCGTTCTCCTGATTTCTCGGGCTGTGACTCGGGTGTATTCTCGAGTCCGCCGAAGTTTCTCGCGCTCGCAGTATCTCGTGACTCGTGCTCGGCATGTCCGGATTGAGCGAGTCTCGAGGCCGCTCCGCCTCGCTCATCATCTTCATGGCGTTGAACATCGAGCTTCGATCGATCTCGTTCTTCGTTGGCTGGCCCGCGCCGATCATTCGATTGTTCTGCTCAGTGGCGAAAGACTTCGGCGACTGTCGGTCGATGACCGGAGTGCCGCGACTCGTAAAATCCAAGTTGAAGCTCGATCTCTCCATGGGATTGGCCTTCGTGATGACGAGAGGGTGATGAGAGTTTCCCGTGAGACCGGCCAATCGCGCATCCACGTTGTTCTCTCGTTCGAGTGTCGATCGATTGCTCGACTCCTTCTCGATGTGAAGGGACTCTATGTCGAAAGGTCGTCGCTCGATCGAGCCGTTGTTCTGATAAATTTTCTCTCGTATCTCCATCTTAATCTCGTCCGACACTTGCTGCCTCGACATGCACTTGATTCTGGTCTCGAGAATGCTCTGCTGTTGCATTCTGCTCGGGTCGGTGTACGTCACAGTCGGTACGCAGCTCGAATCCATGTTTCTCGAGCTCATTAATTCGGGCTCGTTCGGATACGCCTCGCGATCTTTGACCTGCTGTTGCCTGTTGATACTTCCGACGCGGTATTGCTGCTTCATCTTGCTGTCCATCACGTGCCTCTCGGTCAGGTAAGCTTGGAGCATGTGTCCCTCGGCCTCGGGTTTCCATTCCCTGCCCTGCAACGGAAGCCTCTCCATTGTCTGAACGATCGTCTGCATGAGAATCGATTCCGTGACCGGAGTGAGTATGTCGGCTGGCTTTCCTCTGTGGATAATCGACGTCGGCGACGGCGACGGCAGAGGTTGCAATGTTTGCTTGGTCGTAAGATCCATCGGTTGCGACGATTGATGCCTGCCTTCCGGCTCGGCGACCTCCTCGACCTCGACGTCCGAGTCGTCGACTTTGGAACGACGTATGACGCTGTCGCGGCCCTCTTCGGCGACCGAGCAACGGCTCGAGGGGAAGTAGTAACGGTGCGAGAGTTCACTCTGTATCACAGTCGTGGACGTGATGCTCATCGGCGCTGACCCGGCGCAGGTCGAAACGATACTGGTCGTAACGCACGTCGTTGGAAATGTTAGAGCGTACGGATAAGTAGTCGGTCTTCCGGCGGGCAAGAGTCCGGGCAGTCTGTTGGAGCTCCGCTGCGAGAGACTCAGGAGACTCTGGGCAGCTTCTTGCTCCTCGCTTCCCGATTCGTCGCTGTCCTCGCCCTCCGAATCGTCCTCCTCGTCCGAGGAGTCGTCGGCGTTTCCACCTCCAGCTACCAATCGGGCGATCGCTTCCTTGTCGATGTTCTCGTCGCAGACGGACGTTGGCACGGGAACTACGCCGAGTTCAACGCACTTTTTGTAATGCGCCTTCGACTTCATGTGCTTCGTCAAATTACCCTTCGTCTTAAAGCTGCGGATGAGGAATGACAAATAATTAATCGATGTCGTTACTTGGATTAATATTGAAGGAAATATTTAGTTACCTAAATGCGCAATGTTTGCACGTGTACGGCCTGACGTCCGTGTGAGTTCTGATATGTTTCTTCAGCATCGAAGGCTTTTTGCAACGTATACCGCATTCCTCGCAGACGTAACGACCTCGACCTGTTTGCAATTCATGAGATTAATTGTAGGAATAAAATCACACCATATAGCAATGGTGCGATTTTGCGACACCGTTCCTATATGTATTATTTGCTTATTGGCAAAACTTATGCGCAAGTGTGCATACTTATTACTGTGCTATTGTAAAAAGGGCTCTGGCCCGTATATAACATAATAAATAAATTATCATATCGATAATGTTTAAGGAGGGAGTCTCGCTGCGCGCTGACTTCGCATAAATTCGACAACAATAAGAGAAAATTGCAAGTACTTCTTGATGGTATAAAAATCTGAAAAAAATAATGTATACTAAAGGTACTGAGAAGATTAATTTTGCATAATAATAATTGAAAAATGTTATTAACAAATACTAAAGGTACTGAGAAGATTAATTTTGCATAATAATAATTGAAAAATGTTATTAACAAATTCATCAAAAAATTAATTGGTTAACAAATTACCCGGCAGCGAAACTTTTCTTTTAAATGAAAATGATTCGTTTATTTTTCTGAATACGTATGATTTTTTTTTTTATTTTTAAGTAATCGTTGATCTTTTATTTTTTTATAGAACAAAAATCAACGATTACTTAAGAATCTGAAAAAATTCATAAGTATTCAGCAAAATAAACGAATCATTTTCATAAAAAAAAAAAGTTTTGTTGCCGGGTAATTTGTTAGCCAATTAATTTTTTGATGAATTTGTTAATAACATTTTGCAAATATTATTATGCAAAATTAATCTTCTCAGTACCTTTAGTATACATGATTTTTTTCAGA
>JAPYZC010003151.1:0-15648 GCA_030522665.1 Ichneumoninae sp. A BG-2022a | reverse complement strand
ATATAATATATAATATATAATATATAATATATAATATATAATATATAATATATAATATATAATATATAATATATAATATATAATATATAATATATAATTCCATGAAGGATATTATTATGATAATTGAAGTCTCCAAGGAGAGAGTGTCGCATGATAGACTACCTGGATGTCCGTCTGGGTAGCAACAATTATCGTATTCACACACGGGCGTCGACTTATCCCTCTTATCTCTCGATTAAAATCGACAAATTATCGCAAAGGAAATCTTTACAAATTTTGTTTTCTTCATCCGATTATTGCAGATTTTAATCCGAACCCGCTGCTGGAGAATATGGAAGGCTCGTACTAACTCACTGCGTGTGGAATTTAACAGCGTGTTTGAGAGAGAAGCGTATTAACGTATTTTTAACGCCATGTAACAACTACCAGTCGTCCGAGGGGATGGGAAGGATGGAGGACGAAGCCCGTCGGAGGTCGTCGATCCGATCGCCGTTCGATAAAAAAATGTAAGTACCTCTGATATACTGATTGACCCTTTAATGATCAATGGGAAGGACGCTGCCCGCTAAAATTTAGATTCCAGGCATTCCGTATAAAAAAAAAACATTTTTGGCTTCCATTTCGATGTCTCTTTTGATAATCCATGTTTTGATTGCCGGCATCTTTTCGCTACCAAAAATATTCCAAACACGAAGACACGAATCGATTTCTTTCCATCACTTGATCATCCGCAATAGTCGATAAATACACAACAGTGTGTATGAACGATTTTTTTTAATGCATCACTCATTGGCCAAGGGCGAAGTGCTCCAATCATCATAAGATGGTTGGAGGACACTTTTGTGTATTAATCGACTATAATGGATGATTTTTATTGCGGGATATGATACGAAGGTAGACAAACACTAATAACAATATATTTGCAAAAATATTCACTGGGTTTTGCCACTTTTTGGATAAAACGCATTCGTTTAATTTTTCAAATGAACGTGTCTGCTTTAGCTCGATTTTCATGTGGCTCGCATTATCTTTTTTTGAAGAATGCTCAACGAATTGATCATGTTGATATTTTATAGAATTTTCCATTCAAACATTGACGGAATTCCCTTACATAAAACAGCTCGAATTTAAAAAACGGAAAGTACTGTTCTACGTAGCAAACTCGTTGAGAATCTTGAACGAAAAACAATAAGCCTTACCGGATAATCAAAATGTTTTTTTTTTTTTAACAAACTAAACAAAGGTGTATTTTGTTTAGTTTCTTGAAAATTCTCACAGACTGGTTAATATCTGTTAATATAGATATTCCATTGTTATTATATTTTATTTTATTACTAAATTTTGACTATTCATATTATTTTATTTCAAGGACATATGCCGTAACAATACCATCAACTACAATCTATAGTCTATTTACGCACAAAATGCTATGAACGATAAAAAAAAAATTTCAATTATTTGACTTGTCTGGACTTTCTTTAAGGTCTAACACAAATGCCCCGCTCAAGTATCAACCTAAATAAAAGCCAGATAAAAAACTAATTCAAACTGCTAATCGAAAGTTGGTAATTTCGCGCCATTATTATAATTTTCGTCGCGCGGAAAAATTTTAACGCATCGTAGCGGCTTCCAGAGAAATTAAATAAATTATTCTCTTTCTTTTTTGTTTTCGATAGTTTGTGCCGAGAGTTGACAAATAAACTTGGAGTACAAGAACCTCGCGTTAAATTCATCCGGGTGTAGTGAGCCACGTAAAAAAAAGGAAGTGAAAACCGCGTTCGTCGATCCACGCCCGCTAATTTCATCCGTATAACCGCAGGCCAGCGAGCGGAGAGCTCGAGCACGGGCTGTGTCTGTCCGAGAGGTGGCGGATTCTCGTCGTCCTGCATTTCTAGCAGTGTACATTTCTCATGTTTCTCTTAGCCGGCACGCTTCCTCTCTCATCTTTATTTGTCTCTCTCTCGTAAATACTACGCGGAAAGTCTCCGAGACTTGTTTTACGACGCCCAAAGACAACGATACCCGAGAGTATACTGTTGAGGTGTATATATTTCGCGAAATGCGGTGGATTCGAATGAGAGCGTTATACAGAACGGGCGTCGAGTCGACCCTTCTTGCTCGATAAAACACTTCACGCTACGCTAGACAAAAATCTCTAAAGTAACATAACATTCTCGTTAAAGTGTACATAGACCTCCGTGGAATTTATTCACCGTCGCGTTATAATAACGCTCGTTAAAATTCAGCCGAATAAAAAAGAGGCTCGGACTTGTTTCTCGGGTGTAATGTTGACAGTGTTTTTCCTTCTGTTTTTTTGGGGGTTCATTGAGCGAGCGGAAGAGGTAGGGAGTAATTTATTGAATTCCAAATCTTGGTGCTGAAGCGATAACCGATAAACTGGAACCTCCGGACAAAATGGACTTTTTAAAAATAACTTTTCGCGAGACATGAAGAAAAAATTAAAAAGGGACATTACAATTAAATAAAAATTCCTGGAATTAAAAGTTGTTGAATTGATAAAGCATGCAATAACTTTATGGATTCCGGAAATATCTCCGACGCTTCCGGGGGAATCCAACCAGACGGCAAAATTATTTCAGGCTTTTGGCCGATTATTGACTTTTCAGAGGTGTTTTTTTATTTTAATTGGACCTTTATTTTTTATTGTGTACATTGAGAGAAGGATCCAGTAAAACCTATCGATCATCTAAGAAAAATTACCATTGCACATAGTAATAGGGAACCGGAGCGCTACCTATGGCGGAAAGTCTCACATTTTCCAAGAATTTTTACCATAATGTCTACGAAAATTTTTTGTAAATCCGGTACTTCATACCACAGGTGGCGACCTACTTCCCAACTACTATGTATTATGGTAATATCTCTCATGCGATATAGTCATATTTACTACATCCTTCTTTCAGTGTATCGGGACAATCACCTTTATCGAGGCGAATTTATTCTATATACACTGAGAAATCACATCGATTGCGTCATTCAATGAGCGCTTATGGGTGGCGAAACAAATTTTTAGTTGATCGAACGAAATAATTGTCGTAGTAAGTAAAAAAACATTTAATTCGACGGCCTGTTAGTTCGATCAAAGAGGTATTCCTTTCGATCACCAAAACATTTGTTTCGCCACCCGTAAGCGCACATTTTGTTGATTCGATTGATTTTTTTCTCTGTGTAGAGACGAATTTACCAAAAAATTCGAGTTCTTTATGTCAGCGTTGAAAATGTTTTGTAACATCGAAAAACCATATTTTGTGTGCGTGCTCGTAATATCCCTTTATTCGCAAAACTACTTCTATGAGTAAATATCTGTTATATTTTTGGCTTCCTCATATCGCATGGACGTTTTGCCGATTGAATGAAAATGGCCGGTCAGCGGGCCAGTGTTGGTGTAACGATATCAACACCCCAACCTTCGGCCAATGTTCTGCCAAGTATTGCTTTGTCAATGATTGGTTTGTCAATTTGAGGGAAATGTTCAGCCGAGCATGAATTAACTATTCATTGGTCTGCCGATATTAGACCAATGATCTTTCAAATATCGACCCGTTAATCGTCGGTTTGCCGTTGTGACGCGAACATTGGGCTATCAAACAGCGGCATTCGTCGCTAGATGTCGCCAAACCAAGTTTTTTCTCACAAGCGAAAGTGTACCCGGGCCTCAATATACGAGCATGCGAAATGACACATTCTTTAATTCTCGCAAAAGATGCGTATTATTTTTGGGTTCCGTACTTCATATCACTAAATGCTTAGACAATACATTGACTGAATATAATCGCTTTGAGAGTTCTCGAAAGAGAAAATATATAAACTATAATCTCTTACAAAGATGCGAGGCATAAAAAAGGCATAGGGATAGATCAACTTTTACAATATTCAAAAAAGTATACGATAAAACCGTTCTCGCCCTATAAAAATAACTTATAGAGGTCTTAGATTGAAAACCAATCATCGGCCGAACATCATAAATGACCTTCGGACTAATATAAGCTGCCACCATCGGGTCGAGCTTATCATCCAAGGCTCGATAGATGACCGGGCCAAGCTGGCATGCAAATGGTGGCACCGTGGGCTTCGAGGTCGGTCCGCCCGTCGGCCTCATCCGTTCACCCTACATGTATAAAGCGATATTATGAATTTATGAGGAAGCGATATGAAAATTTCAAGTTTCACTTTTTTTCTATGGGCTCCATGACGCCCTCCGCTGATAACTTCACATCAATGTCAAACGCATAACAGTTCTCCTCATAAAAGTCTCATCCCGAACAAGAACACTCGTCCGTTTTGTCCCAGTCTTTCCAGTTCGAGACGAGTTTCACGCCTCGATAGGCGCGGAACTCGTCCAGAACGATGTCGAACTGGATAGTTCGATATCGTTCTTTATTGACTCATCAGGAAATTCTCTTCCGGTTACATAATCTCATCGCCACGATGATGTTTGTCGGATGCATTAATCGGGCAGCAGCCGCGGGAATATACGTGTGTTTACAGCATCACGCGGTCACCAATCTACGGAGAGATAGAGCCAGAGCTCTCTCGATTGCCGCACGACGGGGTTCGTCATGCGGTTGCATGCGAGAGCTTTTATACGAATCATATACATTTACGTTTATATCTCTAACAAGGCAAGGTCTTTTATTAATAATCTTTGCGTGATACTCGGCTATACTCGAACACGGGCACAGGCACGCAATATCTCACTGACTTCGCTTCATTGCTTATTCGACGAGCGTATACGCTATTTTACGACGCCACGCGCCGAGTACCGATTAATTCTCCCGAATATCTAAAATTGTCTCGCCATTGTCGTCTATTTTGCGCGTTATTCGAGCAATTCCCTCCAGTCTACGCTATATCACTGTCAATCTTTTCTCTCTGGAAACTTTCGTCATTTTCTTCTAGATTGTCATACGTGATCTGTCAGAGGATGATTTTTTTTGTTGGTTTGTTGGTCTGTAAATTTAAAAAAATATATTTTTAGGTTCAATTGTGATAAAATCGCAATACCAGAGCGTGCCCAACGTAACAGAAAAAAATATTATAAATATTTGTATCAAAATGTTTTCTTTAAAAAAGCTATGAAATTAGGGTGGCGATTGTGGTGGTATAGGTGGCGAACGGCAATATTTCGAAATTCCATTATTGCGAATATCAAATAACGAAAAACGTGTTATTCGAAACTTTTTTGTTAAGTCGAATAACTGTTTTAAAAATAATGATTTATCGTAATACTCATTTATTAGAAAATGCATTTTTAGATAGTGTGTATTCGTAACGACGAATTATAGATTTTAATTATATGGAATGGTGAGATTTCTGAACTGTATACTTATAAGTAATGTGTCCGGAATACGAATTTAAAACATTTTATAGTAAGGTACGTGAAATATATTGAGGGACCATAATAGCAAATCCCGAAACAATAAATAGAGAAAAGGTTAAATTCGTTAAAAATATTGCCAATTTTTTTCGTTATTTTTTTTTCGTTCGCCTTTTTGGACCTTTATTTTAACGAATTCGAGGTAAACTTTTTAAACATTCTCGATCGTAGACTTCGAAGATTCGAATGTGCAGTGCTCCACTTTTAGGCAATTCTATATTTTACGTCTGGCAATTTTCCCTAATCAAATATTTGTTCTCGATATAAATTTATCGTGAGATCTTTAAGTTAGCAATTTTTTATTTACGATCTCAAAGATTCTTGAAAGGTCGGCCTTTCGACATTTCGACATTCGTTAATTTTTTATTTGAGATTTAAGCCAATCGAATTTTCGATAATTCAAAATGTTCAAGTCTCTACGTGAAAATACACCTCTACCCGACGTTCCGGTAGTCATCAAATCGGATTTATCTTTCCGATTAGTTTGAAAATTTATTTGATTCCCATAATAGGATCAAAACAATTTAATTTACATCTTTACCGACCAACTTCGTTCTTGGATCATATTCCGTTCCGCCGATCGTTAAAATCCCGGTTATTCTCTCGTCCGTTGCGCAATCCTCGATAGGCGCGAGCTCCGAGATACAAGTACGCGTAATTTTCACTCGTGCACGCACGAGCCTCGTTCCCGTACCGCAGTCAACGGAACATACATGTATACACACATATACACATATATATAAATCGTGCACGAGCGTTGCACCTCGGTCACGAAACTGCATCTGGCAAAAGTCTCTCCCTCCCCGTCGACGCACCAGCAGCAGCACCTCGGTGTTCTCTCAGATGTCGGAGAGCTCGTCTAGAAAGTCGTTGTTGGACTTCGAGTCTCGTTGTCCCGTGACGACGAATTCCGACCGAGTAATTTTACCTGTTTGTTACTTTTTTCGAGTCTATACCCGGTCTGTCGGGGCGAATGTGCGGAGGTAACATTCAAAAGATCTCCTTTATAAGATGCACTCTTTTGCATTACGAAGTAATCAGCGTTTTCTTGTACTCGTCCCAACCTCCCCTTCCCTCCGGTTGCGCTAGAGACTCTTACACGGCTGAAACATCCTTTGGAATTAAACTCGTATTCCGCGATGGCATTTCCTCGCTGAGCAAACATTTCAAAGAGAGCGCGGCTTGCCGATCCCAACTCTCTCTGTCCCTCGGGAGCCCCGCTGTGGGTGTCGAAGCTTTTCTTCCTTCCGCCCCTCCTACAGGATTATCATTTCCAGCTTCTTCTCTCGGGTTTATTTGTCCTCCGTCCTTATGCGCCGGAAAGCCCGGGAGAGCGCGTCCCTTTCAACCTGGATCGGCGATGCTTTTTCCAGTGAAGTTTGCTTTCCTCATCGAAGCTCCACGCTCAATTCGCATCGGCGCTAAGACTATCGAGATTACAGTCCAAGTTTGTACTTGTTTTTGCATCAATTAGAGGAGATGCTGTCGCAGGAGAAAAGATAATATCTCAGTGAAGTTCTCGGTTTAATAAAAAATCTTTAACACACTGCACTGCATCGTAAGCGCAACGAGCTTTGGGATTTTTACTACCCTTGACGAACTTTAATTAAGAAAATATTTATTCGCAAAGGATTCGTCAAATAAATTATTTTTCTGAGTGTACGATATAAAATTATTGGCAACTGACTGTTATTAACATTTGAGTGACGAGATTATCTGGTCAGTATTGCCGAACGGACTTGGCTAATATGAGCAATAAATTTTTGTTGCTCAATTTTTTCCATTTATTAGTATATCGAGCAAATGCAAAGCGTTGATAACAAAAAATTATTTCTTAGGATAAATTTTAGAACAACAAATCGGGGTCTGATGCCATGTTACGGCACATCAGGCCATGTTACGGTCGTATTATGGCCTGATGTAATGCTCGGAAAGGTCTAATAGGGCAAAAATCAATAATAAAAGAAAGATGATTCTAGAAAAAGTAGAAAAATACGTGATGTCTAGCAAATCCTAGCATATCACACATACATTTTTTTAAATTTGTCAAGGCCCGCAAATGAATATTTATTGAAATTAAGAAAATATTTATTTCCAAGAGGCGCGTTAATGAATAATTTATCAGAATGCACGATACAAAATTATTGATGACTGACTATTATTGATATTTGAAAGACACAATTGATCTAGTGGGTATTATCAATGAAGTGCAAACAATCGAACAGAAAAACATTATTATTAGTAATACCTCATCATCAACTGAACGAATGAAAAGAATTCATAAAAAATAATTACTCTGGTACACATTTTAGAGCAATAAAGAAGGGCCTGATAAAGTCGTAAAATGGCCTTGTTAGGTCTTGTCAGGTTCAAAAATTTCGATCAGAATAGAAATCAATAATTAATCAAAGACGATACTGCAAAAATAGGAAAGTATATGGTGCGAAACATAATCTCGATTAGCCGGTATTATCCGTCGGCACTTGTTAGTCTAGTTTTCTAATAAAAATGATATCTACAGACATTTCAACTTCCACCAGGCCTGAATTTACTGTTAAAAGAGCTGCAAACCTGGTACTTATATTTCACGATACGTTATCTTTAAAAAAAACAACATAAACCGCTCCAAAAGCATTTCCGGACCAACTAGAACCATGGATTTTGTTTTGGCGTGCGTAACGAGATGACTCAGTACTCATCTTGACATCATTGCTCGTCCGATTAAAGTAATCGTGGTCGGCATTACCCACTGACCGGTATTCGCCCACTCACCTAGCAAGTTGTGTGACCGTCTGTTTTTCGGGGAAATCCATAAAACGGACAGAAAACGGACCCGTACGTTGGGGAACGAAACGGACCGCAAAAAATTGATAAACAGCCCATATGTTTTTGATTTTTTGTTTAGCGCTCTCTTCTGATGCAAAAACCGCAAAAGGACTGAAATAATTTGTACGAAAATTCAACTTTTTTTTTTTACGGAATTCGATACAGTGCGTTTTATTCCGAGTTTTTCTTTTAGAGCCAAAAACGGCGTCAATTCAAATTGTGACATTGTGCTTCCCCGCTGGTTCCGTGTATTAAGGATGTACACGTACATTCTCAACCAAAAATCCTTTACAGAGAAACAAAAGAAATAAGAAGATTTTTTTTCGGACTTCAATATTTCTCGGTCACAAAAAAGACCATTCGGCTCGTGCGATCTGGTTTCTGTTCTCGCAACAGGAAACGACCCGAATGAAATTTTGGTTGGAAACGGTTCAGTCCTCTTACGGCTTTCGCGACTGAAAACCGCGGGAGATGAAAAACGCTAATCAAAGACTTTACGGTCCGTTTGACGGTTTTTTAACGGTCCGTTTCTTTCCCGAACGTACGTGTCCGTTACTCGATCCGTTTGACGGTCCGTCAACTTGCCAGGGTCTCTTCTCTAGTAATTTTTTTAAACCACTAGAAAAAAAAAAAATAATAATACTTGCGTCGCGTTCAGTTTAAAAGTGAATCGTAGCCGGTTGGGTGAGTACGATTCGTCCGTAAATGTCTGTACGCCATGATTAACCGTCTCGCAAATACAGACGAGCGAAGACAGGTTTTACCAGAGGAAAGCGAAACTCGAAAACCAGAAAGGACACTCGAAGCGAATGGGACAGCTCTATGTATAGTAACGAGTTTGCTATTTCCATGGAGAATATATCAAAGTTTCGAGGGAGAAATCCAGAGTAAGATATCGTCATATTAAGAGCGCGGGTGTATATAAAGTGAGTCATATATTGTCGAAATTTGTAGACCAAGTTGCTTCTCTTGGCTTAATAGCAGCAGCGGCGGTGGCGGCGACGGTAGCAGTATATCGGAATCCGACGCCTCGAGAGTCTTCCCACCGAAGCGGGAAAGGCTAATTTACGTGGGGGCATTAATTAACCGATGCAATTAAAGCCCTCGCTGCGGCACCGACGAAGCTGCTCGTTTTCGCCCGCCCCGCGTCGACCTCGAATTTTCGAACAAGACTGTCGAGCTTCGTCGAGTCGCTTTGCACCGCACGTGTTTTGCGCTCGATTCGCTTCTGACCTCACCGAAAGCTCACGTCCTCTTTGATTCCCTCCGCTATTCCCTCGATCGAGTTAGCTTCTGGCTCTTAGCGCTCGTCAAATGAGCGCTAAACATTCAAAATGGCTCGTGCAGAGGCGAGCGCGTTAATGAACGGTGGTTCATCGGTGAAGGTGCCCTTTCGCATTGCTGCACGTGACCTCAACCTAGAGACATAAAAATTAACCTGTTAATACTAATTTTCACTATGGTACACTTGCGAACAGTTGTTTTTTTTTCAATGAACGGTCCCCAATTTTGTTTACTAAAAGGTAATGTACTAATTTCTTTCTTCAAAAGTTGCTTCACCGATTCATCGCAAAGATTTTTTTTAGTGTCTGCTATTGTGGAACTGTGAACCCTAATAAAAAATTGAGTGAATCCTAAAATCAAAATGAATCGTGATGCATAAAATGTGGCAAGAAAATTACGCATTACTTCTTGAAAGAACTGAACGAACATTTTTGGTACCGTAAAATATGCATTGCAATTGCCTGGACGCCAATACCCGAGTAGACATTTTCGTGCGTTACATCAGGCCCTGATAGAGTCCTGATAAGGCCTTCTCAGGACCTTATCAGGGCCCGATGTAATGCGTGAAAATTTCTACTCGCGTATCTGTTATGTAGAAATATGCAGGTCCCAAAGTGTTCCTGTTCCTGTTTTAACAGATCGAATCTCGAAAACCCTCTAAAAACTTTTCTGGACCAGCCAAAACGACGAGAAATTCGTCTATCTGTTTTCTTTTTACGTGCTTAACAAGACAAGTCGAGACTCATATTGACATCAATGCCTAATCCATGAAAATCAACGAAATCTAATCTCTGCATAAATCGTTATGAGAATTGCCCGAGTAGAAATTTTCGAGCGTTACATCGGGCCCTGATACGGTCCTGATAAGGCTTTATCAGGCCGTCTCAGGACCTTATCATGGCCCGATGTAACGCGGAAAAATTTCTACTCGGGTGGCTGCGCCATTGACTTCTGTGAAGCCCAGTAACTACCTCAACCTCGCATTTTCCCGTTAATATGCGGTAACAACTTGCATTCTTCATCAATTCAAGGAATCCACGTAAGCACATCGCTCCCGTTGACTCATTGATGATTCGTGCTTGTAATTGGTAATTCCTACCGTGTGGAATTGAAATGAGAAAAAGAAGAACAGTAAAGGTGGTGAGAATCGCGTGCACATCGTCTACCTAACACGTATCAATTATGTATACCAATGTACAGGCAGTTAAATGCTAAGCGATCGCGAGCTGTGCTTGTACATTACGTATCTTGTCGGGTGGCGGAACGCGCTCCGCATTTCCTCCACGAATAGAAAATACGATTCTATTGATAGAGTAAATAAACGTTGACCTCACGGCAATCTCGCAGCACGTATATATCATTCCGCCTCCTGCGTCTCTCGCCTGAGGCAGTTTTCCCATCCGACGGTCCGCGACCGCGACGAGCTCGCGCGACAGAAGTCGTCGATGGCTTCGACTTTCCCTGGATCTTGTCGTATCCAACTAATGTCGCTCTTGCCGATGTCCGTATTAAAAAAAATGTATGCACGTACAAACGTTTACAAACGTTTCTTGTCCTCCGAGATTGACAATTCTTTATTTATTCCTGTCAATTTAATTTCTTTTTTCCAATGGATCTTATTTTTAACTGAACAATGGGATAGTCAACGGGACCTAACATTTGTACCATTGACAAGAATAAAATACTGAACTTGACAAGATAAAAAGATTTTTATTTATAAAAAGATTTTATTTATTGCCTTGCCGATTATGAAGGATTTATAATCGGCAAGGCAAATATTCTAAAATTAACAAGAACAAGATCCTAAAATTGAAGAGATAACAATTAGAAAAATAACGATAAAAACGAAATGCGGACTTTTGTTCACTAACGATGTTAGTTAAATGTCCGAACCTCGTATATATCAGTCATGGATTCAGTTGTTTCCAAGGCGTTAAAGGTGAATCATTTTAATCCACAAACTCCCATATAATACGTACGTGTAATATAGACATTGATTTATACTTTGTGATCAGTTAAGAGGATAAAAAATATCGACCCTTGATGTAGTTTTGAAACTCGCAGCCATTTAGTCCAGTTATCCAATCAACACGCGCGATAGTCATTGGACGGAAGATGCGCGCTTCCCGCCCTCTTATCTGGAAACATACTCTATTTTTGTTTATACATTGCATTGATAAACACCAAGCACCATGCCATATTAAAAGCGAACAAACAGAGCAAGTTCCAGCACGCACGTATGCTTATCGAGGTAGCGATGTTTGGAAGTTCAACTTTGAAAAGTGTTAATTAAAAGCTACCAACAAGCACGCATGGATCTTTACACTGGACTTAGCACTTGTGACAATTCGTTCAGAGCTTGTAAAAACTATTGATTGCAAGGAAATTATAGACAAATTAGCTAAAACAAAAGCGAGGCGCACATTTTTTTAATGAATCACCTGCATATAATTTTTAAAATTATGTCCAGGTGACGAAAATGAATATAACATTTTTTCGGATTTGCCTTCTTTACAGTAGAACCCCGTTTATCCAAGGTAATGTGGGGAGACCGGAGGTCGAATAAGCGAAAACTCGGATAACACGGATAACATACTCAATGCAAACTTGTACTACTATTATATGTTTAAAAAATAACACAACACTTACAATTTACGACTTTTTTCCTTTTTTGAGACATCGCGATGTTCTACCAATGACTCTAGAATCGGAACCAATGTATTTACAGCTCGCAATATAAAGACGCAGTAAATTTGTACAATGTAGCTGTTACTACTCCGCGCGCGGAAATGCTCCTTTATCCGTTTTATTCGAGCTTTCCGTATTATTCGAGCTTTCCGTATTATTCGAGCTTTCCGTATTATTCGAGCTTTCCGTATTATTCGAGCTCACACCTCGATTAACGCGGAAGACTCGGATGAGTTGGATACCTCGGATAATGCGGAGGCTCGGATAATCGAAGGTCGGATAAGCGGAGTCCTACTGTGTTTTATTCTGATTTTCAGCAATTGCAGTGTTGAAACTGTGATGCAAGCTTCGTTCTAATAATTTTTGGGGCACCATATATCAACTACCCTAGGGCGCCATCAGTCTTAAGGAGGTTGGAGCGAGTGGTGTTTGCAAACAGTTCCCAATGTTATAAAAATCTGAAAAAATTCATACTTATTATAGGCATTGAAAAGACTAATTTTACATAATAATAATTTCAAAATGTTACTAATAAATTGTTGAAAAAAAATTGTTCATCAAAATATGTGGGAACTCAACTGTTTTTTATGAAAATGATTCGTTAAATTTTCGAAATACGTATGAATTTTTTCAGATTTTTATCTTTATTTTGACTTTTGCACATTTTTCCATGTAAATAAAAACAAGGAAAATCAAAATAAAGATAAAAATTTGAAAAAATTCATATGTATTCCGAAAAATGAATGAATCATTTTTATTAAAACAAAAGTTGAGTTACCACATATTTTGATGAACAATTTTTTTTTCAACAATTTGTTAATAACATTTTGAAATTATTATTGCCTATAATAAGTATGAATTTTTTCAGATTTTTATAACATTGGGAAGTGTTTGCAATTCTTGTCCGAATTTCTCGAATTTAGGCAAAATGAACACCACTAGCTCCAACCTCCTTAAATCCGCCACTGGTGTATACCGTGTGTCCCACTCGCTCAATCAAAACATCGTCACCGTGTGTACCAATCATCTGGTCCACGTCCGGATTCCCGGCAGCGCATAGATTACCATAAATAGCCGATAGTCCGCTCGAGGGTGGATGGAATTGTTTTTTTCGTCAAAATTTCGTCGAAGCCACGATCGACGATAAGCAATGTGCGACAAACACATGTTACTCGTATTCTTTCACAATAGTTCCCCCCGACATGGAAAATAAGAAAGAAACGCGAGTAACAGATACAGTCGAGGAGATAACGGAGAGGAGGAAACTCGTCTCGGGCCTGGCAAGGACAGAGGAGTCGCGTGAATAACGCAGGTACTTTCTCTGTACTCGTTGAAGGAATCGTGGGACTCCTCGTCCGTCGGGTCTCATCGATCTCGTCTTGTCGCTCTCGCGGCGGGAGCTAGCGATGCGGAGTGACTTTTATTACAACAGCTGGATGGCCGATCCACACCGGTTTGTCTAAGCGTATGTGTGCTGCGTGTGTGTCGAGAAGCAAGAGTTTCCCTTCGAAACGGCTCGTTATCCTCTTGGCACCTATCGGTGTCTTTCTGCGTGACGCCTGTTGGCCTCACTTAATTGCGTTCGATGTTGATGAGATAAATGTACAGTAGAACCCCGATTAACCGGGTTATTCGGGACCGAAGAACCCTCCGATTACCGAAAGGACGGTTAATCCAAAATAAGTTTTATAATTTTTTTTTTTTTTTTTTTTTTTTAAAGGTTAATTCCAATTTAGTACATATGAATTTTTAGGTGACCTTTTAAGGACGGAGTATTGTTGGGGCAGGGAGGCGATAGACGGCGCTCTTGTACGCGGTGTGTGGCGTGATGAGATAAATAGAGTATGTTTCCAGAGAAGAGGGCGGGAAGCGCGCATCTTCCATCCAATGACTATCCCGCGTGTTGATTGGATAACTGGACTAAATTGCTGCGAGTTTAAAGACTACATCAACCGTCGATATTTTTAATCCTCTTAACTGATAACAAAGTATAAATCAATATGTATATTACACATACGTATTGTACGGGAGTTTGTGGATTAAAATGATTCACCTTTGACGCCTTGGAAACAACGGAATCCATGACTGATATATACGAGGTTGGGACATTTAACTACCAGTGTTAGTGAACAAAAGTCCGCATTTAGTTTTTATCGTTATTTTTCTAATTTTTATCTCGTCCATTTTAGGATCTTGTTCTTGTTAATTTTAGAATATTTGTCTTGTCGATTATACATTCTTTATCTTATCAATAAAAATCTTTTTATCTTGTCAGGTTCAGAATTTTATTCTTGTCAATGGTACAAATTTTAGGTCCCATTGACTATTCCATTGTTCAATTAAAAATAAGATCCGTCTGAAAAAAATTAACTTGCCAGAAATAAATAAAGGACAGTTAATCCAAAGTAAATTTTATAATTTTTTGTTTTTTATTTTTTTCAAGTTTAATTCCAATTTAGTACATATGAATTTTTACGTGACCTTTTAAGGACGGAGCATCGTTGGGGCAGGGAGGGGATAGGCGGCGCTCTCGTACGCGGTGTGCGGCGTGTGGAGCAGGCACGACTTTGCGGAGGAAGAACTGGCGCAATTCGATAGCCCAGCTCAGACAATCGAAGATTTCTCTTCGAAATACTCGAAAACAATACTTTTTTTTTACGATATGTACATGATCGTTAAAGTCCAGGCAAAATGTTTGTGCTCTTTTTTTTTATGTATCTAATCGACAAAGTTAACCAATTTGCAATGAAGGAGTCTACGCTCCATATAACACTCCATCGTAGAATCGCGCGAAATCCCTCAATTTCGACGAATTACTATTTCATCGAAATGTCCGGTAACCGACCCTTTACTTTTAGAGATATTATGGCATGCATTATAACTGTACCATGTAAAAAATTCAGATTCTAATCTAATGGCGATGGCAACGATACACCAGCCTTAAGGGGAGTCCAAACTCCTCTCTCTCGCTCTCACGAAATTCCCAGAGCGCTGTCTCTTTCATACTCAAGCAATCGCCGGCTGGGTTTAGACTCCTCTTAAGGTAGTTCTGTCGCTTGGTATTCATTTCACATAAGTTCGAGAAAATGAGATAAAATTGCAAATACTTGTCGATGGTATAAAAATCTGAAAAAATGCATACGTATTAAAGGTACTAAAAAAGTAATTTTGCATAATAATAATTCTAACGTGTTATTAACAAACTGTTGAAAAAACTAATTGGTTAACAAATTTCTCGGAAACCCATTTTTTAACTCCCGACTGCCCGCTAGGGCAAAAAGACGGGAGTTATGCGTTTGACGGAGGCCTCCCCATTTTGTTGTTTTCGTTGTCTCCAGTGTTTGTCGGAACGGCGCAACGTCTCTTGACAGAATTTGGCACACTAGTTCTGTGTATGTGGAAGTGTGTTCGTGGCAAATGAATAAGAAAATAAATGTGAAATGGCAGAGATA
>JAPYZC010003150.1:0-12730 GCA_030522665.1 Ichneumoninae sp. A BG-2022a | reverse complement strand
TCAAAAAATTAATTGGTTAACAAATTACCCGGCAACAAAACTTTTTTTAATGAAAATGATTCGTTTATTTTTCTGAATACGTATGAATTTTTTCAGATTATTAAGTAATCGTTGATTTTTAATTTTTTTTTATAGAACAAAAATCAACGATTACGTAAAAATCTGAAACAATTCATACGTATTCAGAAAAATAAACGAAAAATGTTCATAAAAAAAAAGTTTTTTTGCCGGGTAATTTATTAACCAATTAATATTTTGATGAATTTGTTAATAACATTTTGCATCTATTATTATGCAAAATTAATCTTCTCGGTACCTTTAGTATACATGATTTTTTTCAGATTTTTAAACCATCAAGAAGTCCTCGCAATTTTCTCTTACTGTTGTCGAACTTATGCGAAGTCAGCGCGCTGCGAGACTCCCTCCTTAAGAGCATGTGCTATACCGCGGTCGGTTTCTGGCATTGGCGATCAAAAGAAAAATCTCATCGAAAGCCGGTATTGCGCATTGATTTGAAACCTGCACGTGTGTCTCTTGCGCTCATATGTCACGTGGTACACTTTTTAACTCACCTTAAGAAGAAACATTGCCAAATGGCGATCCATCGGTTCGACACGAGGCTTCGAGACGTCCCGTCGTTGTCGCCTCCTTCGGCGACTGTTATCCGGATCTCGTTCCGCCAGTTCGCCCTTAAGAAGAAACATCGCCAAATCCCGATCCATCGTTTCGCCGTGAAGCTTCGACGCCTCCCGCTCAATGAGCTGCCAGAGTCGCTTGCCGAATATCCAACCGAAAGTTCGGCGCTCGTCTTTGGAGACGCGACCGCTCCGGAGCTCCTCGACCACCAGCGGTATCAACTGCAGGAGACGATCGCTGTCGTACACTTGACCGCTCGATCGACTCGGCGAAATGGCCTCATCGCCGCTCGACGACGAATAATCGCTGCCCGCTACCTCGACGACGCTGATGTCTGATACGATTTCGTTCAGATCTGTGCAAACAGCGATATATCGTGGACTTAATCGAGCGTGTCGAAAATCGAACACATGAAAAAAAATATATTATCGAATATGCTCCTCATAGGAATGTATGACTTATTATCGGCAGGTGTGAATCAGAGAAAGCGGGGCAAAACGGAAATGATTAAAATGGTCCGTTTTACCCCCCCCCCCCAACCACCTTTGGCCATTTGCTGTGATTAAATCTGCACAGTTTGAAATGTAATGGAGTAAAAAATGGCAGATCAAAAATCGTGGAGTTATCTCTAAGTCTAGTTATAGTTTATTCTATACACATCTCTCGCGAACCAACTAAACGCAAAACTTTGGGTCGGATTTGGATTGTTTTCTGATTTAAGGTGGTTTAAGGTGGATTTTTCCCAGAACAAACCGATTTCCGACGCCGGGCGGTGCTCTCAACATAGAGTTGGAAATAGGGTTGTTCTGTGAAAATCCAATCGTCAATCAATTTTCGATCTGACACACATAACGGTTGGTGTTACAGTTGATTTTGAAACATCGACAAAAAATCAATTTGTGGAAGATTGGAATCTCAGTTCCTTTGGCGCACCAATCGACCGGTTGGTTTGGGTTGGTTGGAGCGCGATGGATATACAAACACCGATAACAAAATGTATCAACTAAAGATTAAATAAATACTTAGTTGGTCGAACAAAATATTTTAACGCCCCAAAAATATTTTGGTGAAAACCTCAAAAAAATTAAACTAACCGATGTTTTACCTGTACGGTATTTTCCATACAACCGTATTTTCTTATAAGCGAAGGTGCAGATTTTTTACCTGATCCATCGAACGCGTTGAGGCTAAATTTCGTCGGTGAATCGTTCTCCGGCACTTCGGTCACCGCCGCTTCGTTGATCCGATCGATTTCGCTCGGACTCGCCACTACAGTGACCGGCATGTAAACAAATATCGCTGGTTCCCTCGTTTCCTTGTCCCGGGTCGAATCACCGTTCCGCAGATGCTTGAAACTCATTATCAGAGTGTTGTACAGTAGCGTCTTCTTAAAGTCGTTGTCGGCATCGTGCGCAGGCTTCTCGACGACCGAGCGATCGGTATGGACCTTTTGGCGATGATGGATCGGCTCGGACGCGTTTCGCCAGCCCAGCGACCGGAGACGATTTTTCAGTTCCGGTTTTCTCTCGAGCTCCTCGGACAGCCTTTTCCGTATTTTCTCTAGACGCCGATCCTGTCTCCACCAGTCGATCCGATATTTTCCCGATTTCAGCAGACGCGCCTCCTTGCCAGCTATGCCGTTTCTCCTTATGCTCTCGATAACGCGCTGTCCGAATTTCAGTATCTTTCGGTTGCCCTCCTCGATCGGGTCCGCATCCTCGCGAGCCACCGAGTTACCGATCGTTTCCGTTTCGCTTCGCGACAACATTTCGGCCATTTTTTCGGACGGCCTTACGCCGGCCAGGCCTAGCCCGCTCCCGGCACTCTCGGGACTTTTCGGTCGCGCATCTTCGGTCTCGTAATTGTCGATGCTGTTGTTGATACTTTTCCCGTCGAGAGAATTCGCCCCGACGAACAGCAAGAGGCTCATCGACAGGAGAAACGGGACGATTGATCCACTCACCATTTTTCACTATCTTCGAGGCGATATTCGTGTACGAGTTTCCTCGCTGATACCACAAGACTGAGCTCGAAACACTGTAACGGGCCGGTCGCTGTAGGGGTCAGTCAGGTACGCGGATTAAACCAACGGTAAAATCAAAACAGCCAATAAGGCCTTTATTTTCGAGTCACGGACTCGTCGATACAAAATTCAAACTCTCGGCACTTCGCTACACGATATAAATTAATAATTCTACGGCAAACATGTTTTTTTTTCACTGTGTACAAAAAGTGTGTATAAAAATTAAACGATAGCGGTGATGAATACGGTTTCATTCGTGCGGCTGCATAATCACGGTGTCTAGTTCAGGTTTGAAATAGAATTCAAGGACTTTCTTGGGATCTTCGGGGACGTAATAATGATTGAGTAAATAATTTCGGAAAACGATGAAAAAATTTAAAAAAAGAATAAGAGAAGGACTTTCAAGGACCTTCCAAGGACTTTTTAAGGTATTTTCAAGGACTTTTCAAGGACCGCTGGACACCATTATACAAAATATGTTTATAATTCGTAAAAAAGAAGATTACTCTATTGTATGATTAAATTGGCACGAAACCGTTCCGATTAGGTATGGGAGGTGAGGAAGTGCTCGAGTCAAATTTTCGTGATCTCGCGAACTGGGAATTTCCAGAAACTGGTGGATACTGTTGCCATGGCTCCGATGATGCCAAAGAAACGCCGAACGGAAACTCCTCGTAGAAGGCGGGATGATCTCGAACAGAGGTAAACTGGGGTGTACCGTAAGACCCATAAGGTTGAAGAGGATTTGGATACAAGGGCGAACCATTGACGATCGAAGGCCATTGTGCATTGGCATACGTAGGGCTGCCATAAGTATTGGATGGTGTGCCGTAAGTGTTATATGGTGGACCATAAGTATTGGATGATGGGCCGTAAGTATTGGATGGTGGGCCGTAAGTATTGGATGGCGGGCCATAAGTGTTGGATGGTGGGCCATAATTATTGGGCGGTGAAGGATAAGCGTTTTGAGGCGCTCCGTATGTCAAGCCAATGTTGCCAATCTGCTGTGGATATCCTCCGAAGTATCCCGGATTATAAGGATAAGTATTATTATTCGTTGTATTCGTGTTCGTTGTATTCATGTTGTCTTCCGCCTCATCCGTCATAGGTACGGCCTGTTTAGCGTGGGTTTTTTTCTTGCTATGGGCCCGTTGTGGTGCGCGAGTCACTTCTTCCTACTCGGAGTCAAAAAGAGATTATATAGATAGATCGAGAGATAACTATAGTACTTGAGTACCGATATAATAAAACTGATAATTTTTTCCAGAGAGTTAAAACGAATTCTTTTTTTATAGCCCGTAAGCGAATTACACATTTTTTCTTCTTCAGTGTACTTTCATCGTGCGAGAATATTAATGATTTATTTAAATAATAATTACCTCTTCATAGTCGTACTCCAGCTCTTCAAGTTGCTCCTTTCGCCGTTTTTCCGCAGCTTTCTTTGCCATCTTCATCAGTCTGTCCAGTCTTGCCTTTGCATTGAGTCTTTTCCTATCATCGATTGTGTCGTAATCGATGTCTTTGGAAATCGGCGATTCGTACGGAATAATTCCTGGTTGCTGAACAGAAGTATTGCGCAACACGTTGCCACCGTCCAATTGGCGATGAAGCTGATCCAGAAGTAGTTGCATGGACGCAACGTATTGTTGCACCAAGTTGGGC
Source organism: Ichneumoninae sp. A BG-2022a (assembly GCA_030522665.1). Lineage (NCBI taxonomy): Eukaryota > Metazoa > Arthropoda > Insecta > Hymenoptera > Ichneumonidae > Ichneumoninae sp. A BG-2022a. The sequence continues at coordinate 8,409 of JAPYZC010003150.1, read as the reverse complement.
GTAGGAACGGGGGAATAAGGACCGAAGGTAGCGGCAGCGATATAGGGATTGAACACGGGTGTCTTCGCTTCGGAAATTTTTGCCACTGACGCAAGATTCGTATTAGACGCGGCGGCCAAATCGCCGACATTAACACCGGCCACAAAAGCGATGTTCGGAAAAAATTTACCCTTCCGCGAAGAGTTTTTTCCCTCGGCTCTATCCGTCCTTCCCGAAGCATTGACCAAGACTTCGTCCAACGACGAAAGTTTCGGATTTAATTGAGTCGCATTACTTGGCAACGTCCCGCGAGCCCTTGGCATTAAACTTTCTTCGAATTTCGATATCTTGCCAAGAGTTCCACACTTGACTTCTGTAATTAAAGAGAGAAAACAAATTACTGCAGGCTCGAAAGATGGAAATTCGTTGAATGGGGTATTACATAGATTCAAATTGCCGCCTTTTTCACAGGCAACTTTTTCTTCAATTTCTTGAGGGTATTAAAAAAAATAATAATTTACTTACCATTCTTCAACAGTCCGATGGTCAGAGCAAACAACACTAGGCGAGACATTTTGACCGTGTCGCGTTCGACGAGAAACTGAATAAATAATTGCGGACGGATGCTTACATGCTGATCGCATGCGGGCTCGAAAGGCCCTCATGTTTTGGGAAAGCAAAAGTTTCTACGTTATCGCGACAATTGTCCTGGATATATTTCCGGTATTATCTCCCTTTAACCCACTGTCGAAAGTCGTTGAGAAAGTCTACGATTGAAAGTAGACTGAATTTTATTTTTTTATTATCGCAACTCGACGGCTACCGTCGACATTTTTCATAGCTTCGAATGTCGCGCCTTTTTCGCGCATGCGCCTCGTACACGCAGCGCAGAAACGTTAAGCGATCAGTGCGTGTTCCGGTGTAAACAAAGACTCACGTGTTCACGTTTGGCTCTGCAAACATTCGGGAATCAATCATGCTCGACAAAGATATGGACAAAGATTTGGAGAAACCGGAGGAAAGGGTTGTCGAGCACGAGTTCGCCAATCCGGATATGCAGGAAGCACGAGCCTTCTTGCGCGAAAGGTTTCTGAGAGTCGTTACTGGAATCGTCGGTAATATCTCCGAAACTTAACGACGACCTCAAGTTCAATGTAGAACAGTAAAGAGTAGCAGAAATTTCTACCCGAACATAGATCTAGCAATACTAATGACTGTGCAGGTGTGAAAGATTGTCAAATCTTTATGACACAACTAATGTTTCATTGTCGACAGGAAAGCGGGCCGAATTTCATCTTCACGAGAATTCCAAGGTGACCGGTGAATTCCGCGGCTGTGACGTGGACGGTCTCGAAGTGTACGTGAGAAATCTCGAGACACCGTTGGGAAAGATTCCCGAGTCTATTCTCAGGTCCACCGACATAATTCATTTCGAAGTCGACGGGGTCAGCGTCAGGCGATAAATTCCCAGCTGTTCGGCCGGTAAGACCGCCATCGCAAATTTCATTTTAAATCAATCGCCGGTTCTTACGAAATATCAACTTTATTCATCCACTCGATAAATATATATAACTTACATCGACTTTTTTTATATACAAATTACGCTCTAAGACCGACGCATGTTCAGCATCGTGTTTATCTCCGATATTATCCGTCTAAGATGGTCGATTATCTCCTTGAGATGACGATTTTTCGATATCACTTGCTGCAAAATAAAAGAAAAACCGTTACTCATCCATAACCTATAAAAATCGAAGCGCACAATTATGTCGCTACGAAACTGGGAACACTTTTTTTTTTTTAACAATACCGGTATTCGCCGAATTGACGCAGTTTATCGTCACACAACCAAATCTCGGTCACCCGCATTTTAAAAAACGATTACAAACCTCCATGGCGTCTTTGCTCTCTTCGCACGCCAGTCTGTAAGCTTCGGACGTTTTTTTCTCGTCGGACTTCATGTCCCATTCCTCCTTCAACGGTATCAGACTCTCTATGTGCGTGTACTCCATGCCTTGCAGTTGACAATTTTCGTTGCATTTCTCGTAAATTAGTCTCAATCTTCTGAACAGTAACTTTATCATTCTCAGCTGCTCCATAACTTTGGCCTTCTTCTCGTTCGCCACGCTCGCGCCTTGCGCGGTACCTGTTCTTGCAAAAAAAAATCTTAAATCAGAGATAAGTCTGTAAGATTATTTTTATTATTATTATCAAACTTTACAGAAAGGAAGTGCAACACTTATAAAATCTGCATCTTGTTAACTGAATACGTTTTTCTTTTCTTATAAATTCTTCTAAGTCCTTATAAATTTTGTCTAAACATGTATAATTATAATGTCGTGTATTAATGAATAATTTCATTTGCATATCTCATGTAATCTCATCAAATAAATAATGTAATGTAATGATATCAGATAGATTCTTTTTAAAGCAGATTTTATAAGTTTATAGTTCCTTTCTGCACATATTAATAAAATAATAATAAATCGCCATTTGCCCCATGCCAAGAAATTTTCAATGCCAATTATAATTACCATTGGGTGGCTGCAGGACTTTCAGAGTCTGAAATATCTCCAGAGCTCTGCTGATTATATCCTGCACGGTCTCCTGCCCAAATTTGCAGAGACTAACGGTGTTGAATTCTTTGTTAGCCTGGGGCTGCGCAGGGGGCTGAGTCGGAGGAACAGGTGTTTGCGGTGTGGTTGCCTGTCCGCTTCCCTGATTGGCTTGCTGAGCGTGAGTGGCTTGCTGCTGTTGCTGTTGCATCTGCATCTGCTGCTGTTGCTGCTGCATCTGCTGTATCTGTTGCATCGCGCTCTGCTGCGCCATTTGCTGCTGCTGCTGAGCCATTACTTGCTGAGTGCTCGGCATTCCCATTGCGCCGGAGCCAACGCCACCGCCTACTCCGACTCCCACGCCAAACTGCTGGGGACTGACCATGCCTGTTGGATAAAAAATCCAACGGAATTATAATACATCTTTAATCAGAGGTCTTGCATAATATTGACATACGAACATCGATATTCGATGTATGTCACGTATCGTCCAATAGATCGGACATCATTTTGGATGCGTGCGATACAACAGAACAGCTAGTTTTACTTCCATTCCATGTACAAAGTTTAATATATCATGGAACAGTTTGTTTTACTTCTGTTCCATTTATAAAATTTAGTATACTATCGTGTTCACATGAAACTGCTGTTTCTGATGCATCGACGAAAGATCGGGTGGCATTTCAGACGTGTTACGAAGGAACAGTTAATTTCACCTTTAATCGGTTTACAAAATCTAATGTACCATTGTATGCAGATAAACTTTTTAATTTCGAATGTTAATTGTTGAGTAGAGTTGAGTACTCGCCTCCCTGCTGTGGTCCCATCAGTCCCGATACCATTTGACCGCCTCCGAACTGGCTTCGCATAGCGGACTGTTGTGCACCGGGAAATCCCGAGGGAAACGGATGTTGCTGTCCGGCCATTCTTTACCCAAATGGTTTACGAAAATCTTTGATATACCGCAAATAATCTCAAATTAGCTTAGCTACTTAGAAAATATAATTTCTTTTTGACTCTTTGAGGTTAGGATAAAATTGTAATATTTACATTGGTACTATTTTAATTGTTCATATTGTCCCGCATCGCTGCGGCGTGTTGGGAAGACGAGTTAACGAAAGAGGCAGTGACTCATTAATTCAATTAGCGGTTTCTTTGATAAAGTAGCTGGTCTCGTTGAACCCGCCAGTGTCGAAAAAGGTTATACGTGTTTATAATTCGTTCAACTCCGAGCGAGGGGATTTCCTTCGCAATTACAAAACCGACGAATCTCAACGACGACGTATCTTTCTGTACTGCATTATTCCGCGATTAAATACGACCAATATCGTTTTTATTATTGCACTTGTTATTGACATCGCAGAGGCCAATGAGACCAAACTCCAATGGAGGAATCCTGTGAAAGCGGCCCTTTTTTTTATCCCTGTGTTGGCTCGTCCCCCGCTGGAGAGTACTGGCGGACCTGAAATTGTGGAGAGTAGTAGTTTGTAAGTGAGCCACGGGCGGCGCTGAATCTAGTAAAATCTATTGCGAGTAGTGCCAGTCTTCCGAAATGTTATCAATGACTGGTCTATTGCGAGGGAACTATGACGTGGATTTGTTATTATTGAGACCAAAATAATCGGTTGGGAAACATCGCACTTGAAAACAATGGCGGAGGTTTTAATACGATATCATGAAATTTTTTGAAAAAAATTTCGAGATATCGAATTACGGGAAAATGTATTTTCCCATAAACATACTCTCTAAAAATAAACAAAATAAAGATTCATAAGTTGAAATAATTACACACGTCAAAATGCATGCATAATGAGAAGGTAAAAATGTAGGTTTTACAAATCATGGACTGCCGGCATTTTTTTTTCAGCATTTATAATTCAAACTGTTCTATTGTAAAACTGTGTAGATTTTGCTGTTTGCAGCGCCGCCACGCGGCATTATCGAAAAGTTCTACGCTCCCCGGATTCTGGCCCATTTTTCATCCGCATAGTTTGGTCTCCTCCTGTCTAGGCTGCATGAGAGAGACGAAATCCTCAAAATATACGGATCGCCGAACCCAGCGATACTGACATGTGCGCGGTGGTGGGGAACAAAACTTTTTCCTCGCGCGCGCACCTGTCCCTGCGCACCTCCCCGCATACTTCGTGACTCCCAATTCATTGCCCGTGCTCTGTGCGTGTCAGTGCGTGTTCGTGCTTCGACGCGAGAGGAATGATGCACGAGTTTAACAATGATCGCGCTCGTAATTGTATTTCATTTATACGACTCATGAATATGTAGCCATTCGACTTCGTTCCAGACAATGGGTAATTCCTTCAATTTAACATACGTGTATTTTATCGATGTTATCTTATTTATATATACTATATATTTTGTAAGGTTGCTTTTCGTTTCTTTGTTTCTCCTAATTTTCAAACCGGAAGTGACGTGTTTCCGGTGTAACGTCACTTCCGGCCGAAAAAATGATATTTCAAACAGGAAGTGACGTATTTCCGGTATGCCGTCACTTCCGGGCGAAAAATGACATTTTCAAACGGGAAGTGACGTACTTTCGGTGTGTCGTCACGTCCGGCCGAAAAATGTGATTTTCAAACGGGAAGTGACGTATTTCCGGTATCTCGTCACTTCCGGTCGAAAAATGACATTTTCAAACGGGAAGTGACATATTTTCGGTGTGTCGTCACTTCCGGTCAAAAAATGTGATTTTTAAACCGGAAGTGACGTATTTCCGGTATCTCGTCGCTTCCTGGTTAAAAAAATGTGATTTTCAAACCGGAAGTGACGTATTTCCAGTGTGACATCACCGCTGGTAGCAAAATAAGAATTTCAAGACGGAAGTGACGTATGTTTGGCTGAAAAATGAGATTGTCAAACCGGAAGTGCCGTATTTCCAATAAATGACCGGAAATCCGAATTTCCGTTTTCTCACTTTCACAGTACATAGCGAGGGCGCCAAGCGCCCGAGCCATAACCACCTGCTGGTGACCTACACCCTAATCAACTGCTTCGTAACCGCCCAATCAAACTTAAGCCGACGACCATATCCAATTACTTTCCAAGGTTCATCTGCCCTTTTAATATTGCACCACCCGATCGATCGAAATTCCTTCGATTCTCACGCGCCGAGTCGCACTTTGAACGTATATTATGCTCCTCTCCGAATCTGACTCCGGAGATTTACCGCTCGTATTGTATTTTCGTTGAAACAACGGACGCGATAGCGAGTTTGACGGCACGCAAGCAATGTCCAAACAGGAGATAAGGTCGACGGGCACAGAGAGTGCCCAGCGCGTTGTCGGAGCTACTCTATATACGATATACCCGCTATACGCGCATCGACATCTGAGAACCGGAAGGGCGTATCCCGTATAGTATTACGCGTCAAATCCCGCGGGATACGCCCTTCCGTTTCTCAGTCGACATATGCACACACGCACACCCCATACGACGAATGATCTTTGCCTCCTTCTCGCACCCTGTTCATCCGTGCATTCGCGTGTCTGTCGCTCCCTTCGACGTTTTTTTTTTGTTCCTTTTTTTCGTCCGGCGTCAGAGTTCCACCAGTGTCTCCGGGAACTCGATACCGTTCGCTGCTCGGCGTCGCCTTTCGTCGCTCGCTCTCCGGTGTAAAGTATATCGACGTCAGTGGACAGCTCTGCGGGCGGATGTGTGCCTGTTGAATTTCGTTGCATCCGGAAGCCCAAAACCTTGTTCACGATGACACGGGAATATTCGGCGTTGGCGGTCGTCGGTATGTCAGTTGTGTTCTGCATCGCTGTGTGCGGAGGTGAGTCAACGGAGACACAGGTTCGACGCGAGCGGGACGGGAGCGACGTGGAATCTTCCGTCACTTCCGGTTTGAGGAGATTGGAGCTCATCAGGAGGCAGATCGTCGATTCCCGAAATGCACGGACGCTTTCCTCGGTCGAGGAATCGGGGACTTCCGGTTATCGAGGATACGCTGGACCGGCGATGATGGAGGAACGTAATTTGCCGGTGAGATCACCGGGTCGTCATCCCCGTCGGCAAGTGGATCTGGCCATGTATGAAGCTCTGTCGAAAATCGCCAACGTCCAGATTGCCGATCCCCGCATCGATCACTCTACCGGAAGCGGAAGTACCGGAAGGAGAGCCTCGCTGTCGAGGCTCCACGATTCCGTCGACGAGGGGAGGAGCAAACAGTTCCACAGGAATTTCGGACCAACGCGCACTCTGAAGAACGGACGACTGTCCGGTCCGAAGGCGTCCATCGTTAATTCCGGCAGACTTCCGGTCGGCCCGAAGAAATTTCTCTGCAGGCCCGTGCGCGAGATTTACATACCGAAAATCGACAAAAAAATGCCGGCGTACTTGTGCACTCTCGGCAATAGAGCGTTCGTTATCTCGAGCGAGAGATTCCTTCGGGACAGAAGGGAGCAACTCGAAGTCGTCGTCGACGAGCGCACCTTCAGACGCTTGAAGCCTTTGAGCACCGAAAGTCCGACGCTGACGTCCGAAGTCTCGGTACTCCCGGCCACGCTCGTTCTCAAGCCCGGCGAAAACGGCTATACCGTCAGAGGACCGAGCAACGATCAACTAACTCCGACTCCCGAAGATGAAATTTAATCGAACGCAGCGGTTCGATCATTTTTGTAAGGAGCGATGGGTTATTTTTTTCATTCTGTTTTTTACAACGATTATTATAAGAATTTTTATACGGATTATTATAAGGAATATTATAAGGATATTATAAGGATTATTGTAAGGATTAGGGTAGAGCGGGGCAAAACGGGGTTTCGGGCGAAACGTCATTTTCCAATAATTTTTGGATGCCCGAATTCGCCCTATCGGATACATCAGGTTTTTGTGATCAGTTTTGCCATCTTGTCCGATCCAAAAATTATTGGAAAATTTAGTTTTGCCCAAAAAATCCGTTTTGTTCCGTTGCCCCATTTTGCCCCGCTCTCCCTTATTATAAGGATTATTATTATAAGGAGAAGCTCGCTGCCGAGGTTCTACGATACCATTGACGAAAAGATAAGCAAACAGTTCTCCAGGAATTTCGGAGCAACGCGCACTCTGAAGAACGAGGGACCATCCGATCTGGAGGCGTCGTTAGTAAATTCCAGCGGACTTCCGGCAACCCGAAGAAATTCCACTGCAGGCCCGTGCGGGACATTTACATACCGAAAGTAAAAAAAAAAATGCCGGCGCGCTTATGCACTCTGGGCAATAGAGCATTCGTTATCTTGAGCGGGAGATTCCTCCGAGACACCAGACATAATTTTAAAGTCGTCGTCGCCGAGAGCAGCTTCAGACACTTTTGGGCGCCGGAAGTCCGATGCTGACATCCGAAGTCTCATTACTTCCACTCTGCACCCAGAAAAATAATTTATTTGACGGCTACCATTTATTTGGTTCAAGTAAAATATTTATTTGACTTAAATAACTATTTATTTCATTTAAGTAACTATTTATTTTATTGAAATAAATACTTATTTAAATCAAATAAATATATCACTTAAACCAAACAAACGGTGGCCGTCAAATAATTTTTTTTTCTGAGTGTGCCCGCTGAAAACGGCAACACCGTCAGAGGATCGAGAAAGGATCAACAAACTCCGACTGCCGCAGCTGAAATTTTATCAATCACACCTGTTCGATAATTATCTTATTCGATGAAAAACAAACAAAAAAAACCAAATTATATTTTTTACTGTTCTCTTCTATCATATTTATATTTTACTTACATTGAATAAAAAAAAATTTACAAGAAACTATGGTCACGCAGTTCGTGGACAATTTTTTATGCGGAGCGTTGGGTTATTTTTTTTTTTCATTCTGTTTTTTTTTTTTTTTAATCTAATAAAATCGTCTTTGCTTTTTTGGTTTCTTT
>JAPYZC010003149.1:0-25104 GCA_030522665.1 Ichneumoninae sp. A BG-2022a | reverse complement strand
AATGTTCATAACAAATTACTGAAAAAAAAATTGTGCAACAAATTACCCGGCAACCAATTTTTTTTATTACGAAAATGATTTGTTAATTTTTCTGAATACCTATGAATTTTTTCAGACTTTTATCTAATACTTGAAAATTACGATTTTAAACAAATTTTAACATAAAGGAAACGAATAACATTTTGGGATCATTCTTATGGACGACCAATCTTATCAACATCTTCCATATGCTTGATTTTTTCAGATTTTTATGCGATCGAGAAGTGTTTGTAATTCTCTTTTATTCCTCTCAAACTCAGGCGGCGTCAGTCATTGCGCTAGTACTACCTTAATCCATAGACATGCGTTTTATTCTCTCAATACATTTATCCAGCCTTGCACGTACATTTTAGAGTTAGCTCGCGCGTAACGCTCGGGACTTTATGAATGAAACAGCCTACCGGTAGTAGGTATGTGTGTAGGTATGTCGAGACCAAGCCATAGTAGCAGTAGACGTACTATAGCAGCGTTACGCGGGGCAGCCTCGTTGGCTGGCCGGCTCGCTGGCATGGTGCGCTCGGCAAGCGTACTCGTTTCAGAGCGGAGGAAGGAAGTGCCGACTGGGTCTGGCTCCGCAAGTATTGTCCCCTCGTAGGATAGTCGTGGAATGCTTCCGCATTAGTAGAGCCCGGTCAACACTTTGCCGGCAGGAAGCCTCGTTCGAGGAAGTATAACTTGGTAGGTACCTCTCGCCGCATCTACAGCAGCTGCTACCCTCTAATCGCAACGATGCATCCTGCATTATTCATCGGTCAATTAAATCGTGCTTCGATCCTCAGTTGGTCTCGATTTCATTTTTCTCCCCCTTCGCTTTCGATCACTCGTTGCCCCCCCACCCTCCGCTGAGTCCTCGTTCATTCTTATCGTCACTTCGATGGTGAGCCTGCCAGGCTGAAAATATTTTCGTCGCGGAACTATTCGTCCAGTCAATGAAACACGTACGCTATCGGCCACGAAGGGCCCGGGCGTACGCACGAATTTCCAAATTTATCAAACGCTCGCTATCGCTTGGCGTAGCGAGATATAAATTGAGGGAGAGGAAGATCGAGAGGTGAGGAGAATATATGCGGCTTACGAGGGAGCCTTATCTCAAACCGAGTGGCCTTAAATCGACCCCGGACCAACTTGTGAGCACGTTTTATTACATTTCTGATCGAATAACATAGATTTACGGAATCGAAACTTTCAGGCCCCAAGTGCTGATCGAGTGGGCAATAAAAAAAATTGTTTCAACAATTTTTTTGAAAGTTGAAATCTACCAATTTACAGTTTTCCCCCTCGATAACGTCACTTCCGGTTTGAAAATCTGTTTTTCCTACCGGAAGTGACGTTATCTAAGGGAAATGTGACGCCTGGCTAGATGATCTGATTTTTTCGACCGGAAATGACGTCATCCAGGGGAAATGTCACCATCGGTCGATTGATGGAATTTTCAATCCGGAAGCGACGTTTCCGCTAGATGACGTCACTTGCAGTCTACATATGAGATTTTTAAACCGGAAGTGACATCATCTAGGAGGAAACGTTACTTCCGGTCGATAAATGAAATGTTCAAACCGGAAGTGGCGTCAGATCGTGTCAGTGAAAACCTCACTTCCGGTCGGGGAGAGACATTTTCAAACCGGAAGTGCCATTTCCCGTAGATAACACAATTTCCGGTCTGAAAATGAGATTTTCGAACCAGAAGTGACGTTTTTTTTCTGACGGCACTTTCAGTGAAAATCTTAGATTTTCAAAGAAATCGCGGATCAATGTGGGAAATTATGAAAGAAAATGGTAAAATATGAAGACTTCACCGCACTCCATATTTCGCCTTTTCCATCGGGTCGTCGGGTCTCTGAAAGAAGCAATTCAACATCCGTGAGCGGAGAGACTGTGTACACTCGCGACAAGTTGGTATGTCGTATTGATGATGTTAAAAAAAAAAGTGTAAAAGATGCGCGAGTTTCCACCTAGTAATCTCAAGTCTCGGTCGTCCCGGCGGCGCGAGTCCCCTTCCCTCGGCGCGATCGGCAAGCAACAGCAGGCATGAGGCAGCAAGCAGCAGCAGCAGCTCCCTGTCACAAAGTCGCGAAGGTGCTATGGAAAGAGAGACAGAGCGTGAGAGGGGGATCCGCGACTCGCGAGCCCGCTGCTCTCCTATTCAGTCCTCGCTCGCCAGCCAGCCGTCTACCAAACCTGGGTAACTGCTGCTTGCTGCCTGCTGACAGTGTTCTTCGCGCCCCAATTCAGTGTGTGCCAGCCCATTGATCGTTCTTTTTTTCGTCATAAAAAAAATTAAATAAAATAACTTCTCAATTGACACTCCGTTTTCCTCCGTTTCACAATATCCAACTCGAGCTAATTTTCGTGCCGCTCGATTACGAGCTCGGTGACTTGACACGCCAATCCATCGAACATAGCGATGGCCCTCGATAGCTCGGATTCGGATCACAAAAGTTTCACGAAGATTTCAAGAAGATCGAAACCGAGCCCGTTCGATCGCGCCTCACGAAACTGTACCGTGGATCGAGGAAGACCGGAAGTTTATCGACGAGTGTAGTGCAGCGCGCCCAAAAGGATCGAGGGAGGAGGCCGAAGAGAACATTGATAAGAGGTAGGTCGAGCTTGCTCATGGTCTTCCTTTGACGATTGATAACTGTACAGTTTGCCGGGAAAACTAAAACAAACAAAAAAAAAAAAAAAAAAAAAAAAAAAAAAAAAAAAAAAAAAAAAAAAAAAAAAAAAAAAAAACAATGGGACACCAAAGTTCTGGAAGAATACCCAGAGTAATCCATTACTTAGCGGATGATAGGGGATCAACGCGAAGGTGAATGTACGGCCAAGTTTACGTCACGCACCCGAGAGCGCCTCACCGTTTGATCTGTTCACGAGTGTAGCTGGCCTCGATGTGTGTAATTAAATAGATAACGACCATAAATTTTTGCCCCGTTTTTTTTTTTTTTTTGGGCCAAGTTACGTAAAGAGGAGGAAAAGTTTTCGGCAAGGCCTACTGGCGAAGAGATCTATTTCGGTGTGCCTCGGGCAAATCGTCCTCAGTGACTCTCAAACGCGCCTCCCGACCGTTCGAGCGTGCTCCGGCAAATCCTTATCCCCGACGAGGAGAGAATAATTCGTGGCTTCGCCAGATGAGCGGGAGTGAATGGAGGGGTTGATAACCGCGACTGCGAACCGAGACAGATTTTCAAACGGGCCACGCTCGTTCCGCGCTTATCGCAGCCGCTCTCCATCCGTCTGTTTGTCTTTTATCAATTTCTATCCAACTGGCACGATAATGACCTTCTTTTTTTTCTCCCGCTCCCCCAAAACGCCGATGCCGAGCGGTAGGCGTAAACCCGCGCGTCCAAATTCCATCGAGTATTTATACAATATAACGGAGCGAGAAGTCCCGGAGCCGCAACAGCCTCAACACTCGAAGCACAAATTTCGAGCGCCGACGAGCTTATCTCGCGAGGAGGCCCTCGAGCTCGCCGGGAACCTTCCTATCGTTCTATCGGGTCGAGGCTTTTCTTTCGCGCAGTGTCGCGTCCCAATGGCCGTTCGCGCGCCTCGAGTGTGTCCTCTCGCTACGTCCAAAAGTCGACGAGATTACCACAAAAAAAAAAAATTGCTTCTCGCAGCCTCGACTCCGTCTCTTCGTCGACGAGCCGCGATCGCGTCCGTCACCGATGCGCGAATCGATAATGCGCAACGAAAATAAAAATACCCCCCTGGACGGCTCGTTACACACATATTTTTATTCATACGTTTTTTCTCTCTCTCTCATTTTAACATCACTTCCACTTATGAATTACCATACAAGTTATAATGAATTGCGTAACAGCGAGAAAGAGGCACAGCGAGTAAAAGAAGTCGGAGAGTCGAGCTTTGTAGATAGGCGGGTTTTATAGTGTTTGCCGGTCGCCGGGGGCGGAGGTGGGGGTGGTGGGGGGAGAAAATAGTATGTGTAGGCATGTATGAGAATCGGAGGAGTCATGCCGCGATAACCGCACATGTAGGGGGAATCGAGGGGTCGGAAATTGTTTCACCATTGGCGGGTTTCGGAGTCTCGGTTCGCGGTGGAACGCCACTGCGATTGCGACTGGCCGCGGTCCAATCTAGCTCGGCTCCGCCGCGGAGGATCGTGAGATCGCTCCGACTCTCTCCGGCACTCGCGAGCCTCGTCTATTTTCGTTAATTATTCCGATCTTCGTGAGAGAGTCCGAGACGACACGCCGCGGAGACGACTGGACGTCGCGCGGTCCACGCACTCTCGTCCCGTCCTCGAATCGGCGCCGATTCCGCCTCGGACGTTGAATCGTACAAGGTCCAACTCCTCGACGGGAGATTTTCCGACTCGGCGTGCGCGACACGGAGGCCGCACGACGGCAACGAGCCACTTCGTAATTACACGGCTGCATATTCCTGCACTTACGTATCGGGCACGGTCGGTGCGCGGTTGTCATAACTTGTCACGCGACGACTGTGCGCGAACGAAATCATAGACGGCGTGCACACTCTCGCGGGCCACGTGTCGCAATCGCTCGTTTTCACGACGACCCGCACGCTCGCGCTGACGTCATCTCCGGCGGGGCGGTCATTATTCGTCGAAGCAACAAAAGAGCGGACGAGCGATGCGCGCGTTGAGGATTCAGTGATTAATTGGGATAGGAGATGTTTTTTTTTTTTTTTGCTGGTAGGATAGAGCGGGGCAAAATGGGGCAACGGAGCAAAACGTCATTTTCCAATAATTTTTGAATGCCCGAATTCGCCCTATCAGATACATCAGGCTTTTCTGCCCGGTTTTGCCACCTTGTCCGATCCAAAAATGATTGGAAAATTTAGTTTTGCCCAAAAACTCCGTTTTGCCCCACTCTCCCCTACGGGAAAAAGATTTGAGCGTCGCTGGGCGCGGGCCTAGACGCGGCGGGCTCGCGTGCCTTTCCTAGCTCTTTAAAGTTTAAAAGCCGAGCGCAGCGACTTCCCTCCCGCGCGCCGCGACGCTGGAGTTTAATGACGGTCCTCGCGAAACTATTGACTCCTGCGTGCACCGCTGTCGATGCGGATCCGAGCCTGCGGACCCGGTACCAGCATCGTCGCTAGGTCGGTGACGCGGGCGAATTCTAGTTGGGCCCTCATGGGGCGAACAGGAAGTAACGGCGATGGCTCGCATCGCACCGGTCTTGCGGCTTTTACCTCAAAAGTTGCGGTCCCAAGTGGTCGGAAATTGTCGGTAATTCGGTATCGGTCGGACATGCGCCTCTTGAAGATACGCCGAGGTAACTTCGGCAACGGAGATTACCGGGTAACACGAGGAGAGGTAAAAAAAATTAGCGAGCTCCGATTGGGCCACGTGGGTTCGTTCAACTCTTACACTGTAGTGTTCCGCTACATGGAACCTCCTTCCTCGTTTGACACGATTTCTCGCCGTCGAACTGCGATAGCGACGTTCAGGCGCGTAGAGCTTCTTCATGGTTTTTTTTACTGGTTTTTCTTTTTTTTTTAGTAACTTATTGCACGATGGTTGGTCGTGATCATTCGATGCATAATCGTGAGGATTATAACGACACGTACAGTGAGGGAAGAATGTCGGAAAAAATACCGCGTCGTTTGGTAAATTTCAATCGTACTGTTATTATATAAAAACTTATGTAAAAGTAAATTGTAAATTTAACGTACTGGAACTTGAAATTTCGTTACATTGCTTACATCAATTGAACATTAATGTACTTGTTCGTAAAATAAAAATGCCACATATTAAAATTACAAACCATTTGGCTGAAATTTACGAAAAAATGTAATCAAAAATAGAATTTTACAGAAACAGTTTCTGTAAAAAAAGCTTCCAATACCGTTCATTAATATAAAAAAAAAGTTCACAGTCTGCCTGAAAGCACCGTCGGTTTTTTCCCACATATATATTGTAATTTCTAACAGATCCTTCTTAGCGTGCACCGGTCTCGTATCCTTTGAGCCCGAATTGATTCGCCGAGCTCGCGCCGCGGTGCAGCCGGTATTGGCTAGTCAGGTCGAGCAACATTGGTTGTCGCCGTTGACGAGCCACGACGACATATCTGGCCCGCTGGGAAACATATCCGCGCTCCGTGCTGATATCTATAAGACGCGAAACGGCGTGGGAACTCCTTTGAGCTCCGGTGGCTCTCAACCCGATCCACATCCTCCGTTATCCCCATCTACGGTTACACACATTATCCGGATCCGTGCGATCCTCGGCGTCCGGATCGCAACATTGTTCGACGACAACCACCCATCGAACTCCATTTCTGCCGCTCCACCGGTCTCCGGATTTTGATTTCCCCCCCCCCCCCTCCCCCTAACCGGGTCTGCCGATATCGACCCTCACGGGCGCATTCAACATATCCCAGGTTACGTAATGTATGCACGCGGCAGCGTATACTTATTATCCCCGAACGCGCGGACGAACGGCGCCGCGGCGCGAACCGCTCTGTCGGATAATAAGCGACCGGAACTTTTTCTACGCTGAAAATATTCATCAGTCAGGAATAATTTCCGCGCGGTCTTCTCATTGTCCTCCTCAAAGACATTTTCGTTGAATCCCTCTCTCCGTCTAGCGCAGCCCCTCGGGTGAACATTGTGAGCCCAGCTTATTCTCACCTGGCCTCTCCATTCAGCGTTCACCATATGAATGAACCCGTGTACCAGACTCCTTGACGCATTTCACTCGCGCTCGCGGTACGTTTTTCCCACGATTGGGCCTGCCCTCCCCGACCGGCGGCCTCATCCCGGGGCTTTCGACGTTACGTCCCGCCACCACAAACGGCTTCCGTTGCTTGCACTCTCAGCCGGTGGATCTTTCTCTTTCCTCCCAACCGGCTGGAATCGCTTCTTCCAGCGGATTATTCTTTGGAGAATTATTCGCAACGGTCTTTCACCCAGTTACCTATGGTGAGGTCCATTTCTATTATCGAGGGTCCTCAACATTTTGGACCCTATGCGAATTATCAGTGTCACAACACTACAGTTGAGCGGTTGATAATGGGGTTTTTTTTTCTGGGCAAAGAGAGAACCCATGGAAAAAATGGATTATAGTTTCTGTTACCCAGCGAGTCCGGTTTGCATTCGTTTCGCATCGCCTTAATTTCAGCGATCCGAGTGCGTGTACGTGTGCAGTTATGGCGCATACGTGCCCGTCCGATCTGCCCAAGATGTTTGAGAAACAAGAAACCGGATGAGACCTAAACAGGTATCAATAGTGAGATCCATTTTTTTTTTTTTTATCAAAGGTCCTCAACATTTGGGCTCGATGCAAATTATCAGTCACAATACAACAGTTGAGTGGAGGTTGATTATGGTGTTTTTTAGAAAACATTATGTTTTTCAATAAAATGCCCGTCCGATCTGCTCAAGACGTTTGAGAGACGAGAAACCGGATGAGACCTAAGCAGCTATCAATGGTGAGATTCATTTTTTATCAAAAGTCCTCAACATTTTGGGCTCGATGCAAATTATCAGTCACAATACAACAGTGGAGCGGACGTTCATTATGGTGTTTTTTAGAAAACATTATGTTTTTCAATAAAATACCCGGCGGATCTGCCCAAGACGTTTGAGAGACGAGAAACCGGATGAGACCTAAGCAGCTATCAATGGTGAGGTCCATTTTTTAACAAAGGTCCTCAACATTTTGAACTCGATGCAAATTATCAGTAACAATACAACAGTTGAGCGGAGGTTGATGGTGGTGTTTTTTTTAGAAAACATAATGTTTTTCAATAAGATGGTGTTTTTTCTGAAAACATTGCACCCATGAAAAAAAAAATGCATAACAGTTTTTGTTACCAATCGATCCGGCCTGCATTTGATTCGCATTGTTTTTCTGAGAAAAAAATGCACCCACGAAAAGAATGGGTTACATTTTTAGTTTTATATCGATCGTTTCGCATCGTTTTTACTGAGAAATGATGACACCCATTAAAAAAAATGGATTGCAATTTTTGTTACCGATCGAGCGCGGTTCGCATTCGTTTCGCATCGTCTTAATTTCGGCGATGCGACTGCGTGTACGTGTGCGGCGTATCTACGGCGCATACATGACCGTCCGATCTGCCCGAGACGTTTGAGAAACGAGAGGCCGGATGAGCTCTAGACAGTCCAAAGCCTCGTTGGCCGAACTCTCCGCCGGGCGTGCGTTCATCGGCCTCATTCGTTTCGATGCGTTCTTCCTCGCGCTGCATCCTCGACGAGCGCTCGTCGGGAGGATCTGCCAACAAGCGTCGTTTCTACCTATCTAGCGATAAAAAAAAAGAAAAAAAAAAAACCTATGATTATCTCATCGATGAGCAGCAATTTCAAGGCCGGCGAGCAAGCGCCACGAGGCGCCTTATCGCAGGAACCCCCTTTTGATATCCCACTTAAATTACAAAGCGCCAAAGCGAACAATTGACTTACGTCAGAGCGCCACCTGCGCGGCCAACACATTCGCGATGTGCGACTCGCGAGGCATGTTGCGCAAACATACGTAACGGGCACGCACATGAGTACCTCGGCGAGCTTCTCACGAGTCGCGACTGGGAGCCTACGAAACGTACTTGCGTATCGTGTAATTCTTTTACTGCCCTCGTACGAGCTACGCTTCACGCCGCAGTCGAGTTGCCTGCTTTATCGCGAGATACAAGCCGCCATACATTTTTTCTTCTTCGATATTATCTCGGATTTCATACACTGGGAAAAAAGATTAGCTGGATTAACCAAAATTCTCAGTGAAACACGTTCAAAGCCGTCGTTTGGTTGGTAAGACTGAAGCATCGTTTTGCCGAACGATTATTCCGTTTAGATTCGAAATACTTCGATTCGAGTCAAATTTTTTTTGCCCCGGTTAAATAACGCTCTTGAACGCGTGTGACCGCACATTAGTTAATTGAACTATTTCTTCTTCCCAGTGCACTCAGAAAAAATATATTTTACGGGTACCGTAAAAAATATATCTTTAATTTATCGAATAAATATATATTTATATCGAATAAATATTTATTTATATCGAATAAATATTTATTTATATCGAATCAATATTTACTTACATCGAATAAATATTTATTTATATCGAATAAATATTTATTTGAATTAAATACACAATTATTTGCTTAACACCCATCAAATAATTTCTTTTCTGGGTGTGCAGCCGGGGCGTTGATGATGCCCCGCTTTTCCGTCATTCGCACGGTCTCGTTCCGACGTCGTCCGGGACTGCTTCATTGAGTCTATCTGGAAATACCCGATAGTCCATTTGTCCGACGAGAGGAAAGCAGTCGCCCGAGCGCACGAGGGACTCTAAACTTTGACATTCTTTTATCGCGACGCTATACGGGGGCCAGTGGTTACGGCAACGCCTGTTGCAGCTGCTGAATGGAGCCGTAAGAGAATTCGTTATCGCGTGACAGTGCCGTTACGTCATCCGGTTCGCGGAGAAATTCTTGACCATCCAGTGCCCCGCCGACTGGTGAGTAGTTGGCAATATAAACGACGGATAGACAATAATTTGACTGGCAGTCCGAGCTGGCTACCGCGGTGGTACACACACCGGGGAATGTGTCGACGGCGTTATCACCGCGAGCGATTGTGTCGTGGTGTGCGTCGGTCGACGGGGACGGGGGGGACAGGGGGAATGGGAGGAAGGCTCTTTAAACTCATGCAGCTAGCGCGTGTTCCCATTCTGGAACGAGGCGTACCGGTCTGCGCCGCGCGGTACCGCCTTCTCTTCGTCTCTTCGGCTTGCGCGGACGAAAATGTGCTCCACGGTTTTTTTCTGGATCGGCTCGTTTTGGCTCCCGTGACCACCGCTCATGCGGAAGCTGCCGGAGCTGCCCCGAGAAGAGGGAAGCGATAACGTCGACGAAGGAATTCATGCGGCATGTTTGTCCTCGGTTGCCCGATGGCTCGTCGGTGATATAAAGCCGAGCTGG
The DNA here is from genome assembly GCA_030522665.1 of Ichneumoninae sp. A BG-2022a. Lineage (NCBI taxonomy): Eukaryota > Metazoa > Arthropoda > Insecta > Hymenoptera > Ichneumonidae > Ichneumoninae sp. A BG-2022a. Next base: position 15,145 of record JAPYZC010003149.1, on the reverse strand, counting down.
GCAAATATACTGAGTATTTGAAGTAAGTATTGAAGTATCAAATACCGAGGCAGTGCCCAGTAGTCAGAACTTGAGCTGTATAGTTCTACCAGTACTCAAGAACTACCTAGTGCTCGGTACTTGAAGTACTCGATACTTCAATACGTACTTCAAGTATTGAGGCAGTGGCCAGTACGGAGAACTTGAGCTATTAAGATCTGCCAGTACTCAATACGTCAGTACTGAAGAACTACTCAGCGCTTGGTACTTGAAGTACTTGCTATTTCGATACGCACTTGAAGAACTTGATACTTGAATACGTACTTAAAGTACTTGCTACATCAATACGTACTTGAAGTACTTGCTACTTCATTACATACTTGAAGTACTTGCTACGTCAATAGGTACTTGAAATACTTGCTACATCAATAGGCACTTGAAACACTTGCTACATCAATAGGTACTTGAAATACTTGCTACATCAAAAGGTACTTGAAGTACTTGCTACATCAATAGGTACTTGAAGTGCTTGCTACATCAATAGGTACTTGAAGTACTTGCTGCATCAATAGGTATTTCAAATACTTGCTACATCAATAGGTACTTGAAATACTTGCTACGTCAATAGGTACTTGAAGTTCTTGCTACTTCAATAAGTACTTGAAATACTTGCTACATCAATAGGTACTTGAAGTACTTGCTACTTCATTACATACTTGAAGTACTTGCTACATCAATAGGTACTTGAAATACTTGCTACTTCAATAGGTACTTGAAGTACATGTTACTTCAATACGTAATTCAAGTGCTTATGGTATTTGGCCTGGTGTAGAGTATTGCATTAACGGCGCAGTAAGCCGGAGCAGCGGCGCAGTAAGCTGCACTACCGACTCCGGTACTGATGAATGGATTGAAACGAATCTGACGTCAGAGGATGGGGGATTATATAAAACGATGTTCCGCGATGGCGCTAGCCTGTAGCTCCGCCGCGCGTGACACCGGACTAGGAAGGAAGCTCGCTTCCTTTCGTATACCTACAAGGTATTACCGAGCGCACACGCGTATCCGCTCGCTCCTATACGTACTCATGACCGCCAATGAGCTGCCGCTGCTCCCGCCACGTTTAATAAAGCTGCGCTATGATCTGGAAAGTTATTATATTTTTTTTCTTCCACAATACAACCGTGTGGGATAATACGACTTCCAGGTCACGCGAGACCCGATGGATTTAACGTATCTGGCATGACGGACTGCGCGGTCGCACATCGATGCAAAACTCGCACGGGCTAGACGGGAGAGTCAACGACTGACTGCGGTGAGACTCTTCTCAACATAGTCTGAGAGGAGTCTGCGGGTCGACGCCCGGCCAGAAATAGTGTCCGAGCACCTCGAGACTCGCACTTGTGTCATCCAACACAATACGGTCAACGGATGCCGAGCAACCCGAGTGAAAGAGAGTCCGAAATTCCTGTACGAGTTTCACCGCGGTCCTTTGGGCAATGACTCGATGATTCGCTGGGACGCTTACGGGTGGCCAATTAAAAAAAAAAATCGCTCCGAAATCCCCCGGACCAGATCGGGCGAGAACTTGGCATTGGAGACTCGTCGTGAATTCGTTGGATCCGCCGCGGATCGAGGGTCTCTTGCGCGAAAGGCAGGTGTATACGTACGCGGGGACTGGCGATATGCGCGATATAATGCCGTACAGCGAGTACCGGGCCGAGGCAGCTGCGAACGAGATACACGGGGCCGTACGCGAAATGCAACGGGGAAAGAGGGCGAGGGAACTTGACGGGAGCGAGGAATAGTCGATAGCCGGGAGTGAGGGAGAGACGGGACGGGCGAGGAAGGAGAGCAAGACTTCGAGGCTCGGATCCTAAGGTAAACGATATAATGGGAAAGTAATAGTGGGGCCCCCTTTGAGGAGCAGATGTTCCGACGTCGGGCACGAGACCCACTGCTAGACTCTCTCGGGAGAGAGTCCCCCTTATTTTTTCCGGTTGCACTGCTTGTCCCTCCGAAACCGCTCTCCCGTGCGAGCGACTCCAAAAGCCTCGTCGGGAACCTCCGGATCTCCTCGTGCGCCTCTGCCCGTACAAACGCTAGGGGAGAACGGGGCAAAATGGCACAGCTGGGCAAAACGGGACAGTGAGGGCAAAACTCAATTTTCCAATAGTTTTTGGATGTCCCATTTTGTCCCAATTGGTACATCCGGATTTTCAGACCCGTTTCGCCCCACCTACAATCATCGCCACCATCCAAAAGTTATTGGAGAATTGCGTTTTGTCTCATTATCCCATTTTGCCCCGGTGTGCCATTTTATCCCGCTCGCCCCTACTTCACCGCCCTTCCGGCTATTCTTTTTCCCCGCATCGATCGTTTGTACCTTCGTACCTTTTCCGGAAGAGCGCATCTGCCCTCGTTCCACATTTCGCCGGACCGCGCACTCGCCCTCCACCGAGGGCGCTCGGCGATCGAATTTAAATAAATTAATTAACACTCCTGATTGGGAGGGATTGTGCAACGTGGAATTTATCCCAGGCCGCGTTATCCGTGAAACCCGCGGGTACGCAACACCGCGGGGCAACGGTACTCGCGGTGAAATCTCTCGGCCTGTCTGGCGATTGTGGACGAGAGACTCCTGAAATAAACCCGAGCGAATGAGAACCACTGACGCGCCGTGCGACTTTTTGAGTTGCCCTGGTCCCACGCTGACTGTGGACTGCACGTCGTATATATACGTGCACGAGCCTATACATGCCCGACGTACATCCGTACTTGGTCTCTCTGGAGGTCTTCAATGCCCGTGGCCGTGAAATACTCGTGCAAAAAGATGCGTCTACGTTAGATCGAGTCGTGAGGACGTCGTTGGCCGCGCTATCTTCTCCGCTCGCGAGACACACGGACGCACACGCGGACGGAGTGTTGACGCCAATTTTTCACGACGCGATTGGGAAATTATCTTTTTAGCGAGAGGAAAAACTTACTCGATTGGAGGGAAGTTGATGTTGGAAAAAAACGGAGCTTCGTTAACGGCTGGAAGGGATCTCCGTACGTCCAGTGACGTCCACTAAGAGCGTGTTCTTGATTCCTTAGGAATCCTTCGGCATTCAGGCGATTTTTCTTCCTTCCGCGTTGATCGCCCGCGTGGCGTTGCGCAATGAGCCGGCATAGCGAAAGAGAGATGATGATGAAGACGATGATGATGATGATGACAATGATGATGATGTTGATGATGATAATGATAATGATGATGATAATGATGATGATGATGATGATGATGATGATGATGATGATGATGTCGGTGATGATGATGATGATGATGATGATGATGATTATTGGATTGGGCCGGGTAAGCTTTCCGTCCGTAAGAACACGGAGAAGGATCTGGTAAAAATTACAATATCACCTGAGAAAAATTGCCGCAGTACGTACAGCGCGATTCAGTGGTGAGATTTACAAGGACTTAAACTACAATTATGGGAATCTTTGCTAAACCCCAAAATTCCCATGTTTATGGTAAAAATTCTCACAAATCTCACGCTTTTTTTCTGCATGTAGAGACACGGTCTTTGCCATGTGGATACCACAAGTAGTTTTTCTCAGGCGACATTGTAACTTCTACCGGATTCTTTTTTCCCTGCAACACGAGCACCGATGAAGACGCTGCGTAGGTAGAAAAGTTGGAGCGTCGTGAGACATGGAAAAAGGAACAGAAAATAAGTTTAAAAAATCCGAGAGTGAGGTTTTGACCGGTGAGTTAAAAATACGTTTCCGAACTGATCCATTATTAAACGATCCTCGCGAGATTTAAACTGTTTAGGATTGACAATGACACAGTGGATACCTCGGACGCTTCCTACATTATTCATTGAGATTATCGATAAATTATCATATTACAATGGCGTCTATCGATTGTTTACCTTGAAAAAAACAAAGCTCGGGCCGGAGACTCGGCGATGGCCTCGCGTTGCCAACGGGACACGCGCGGAGAGTCTCCACTCCAGATCGTGAGTTTATCAGGTCAAGTTTTTCCAAAAAAAAATAAAACCCTACGCTATCGTCTAATAATCGCGATCGTTCAGCCGGGGTGTTACGGATGCGCGGATCGAGCGGCGAGAGGGGTAAAAATTCGAATGCGATTATTCTCGGCTTCCTCCGGGTTGGCGGACTTTCCACTCCGGATTGTGCGTTCCTCCGATCGAGGTAAAAAAAACCCCACGATATCGTCTCATAATCGCGATCATTCGGCCGGTGTGTTACAGATGCACGAACCGCTCGGGTGAGGGGTAAAAAATTCGAATGTGACGATTCCCAGCTTCCTCCGGGTTGGCGGAGGTTTCACTCTGAATCATGTATTCCTCCCGTAAAGTAAAAAAAAAAAACCAACGATATCGTCGCATAATCGCAATTATTCGGCGGGTCTGTTATAGATGCGCGAAACGAGCAATGAGAGGGGTAAAAAATTTGAAAGTGATGATTCGCGGGTTCCTCCGGGTTGGTGGAGGTTCCACTCCGGATCGTACGTTGCTCCCATCAAGTGAAAAAAAAAAATACGATACCGTCTCATAATCGCGATCATTCGGCCGGTCTGTTATAGTTGCGCGAACCCATCGGTGAAAGGGGTAAAAAATTCGAATGTGATGATTCCCGGCTTCCTCCGGGTTGCCATACGTTCCACTCCGGATCGTACGCGTCTCTTCCAGTTTTTCCGAAAAAAAAAAAAAAGAAAAAACATTACGATATCGTCTAACGATCGCGACCCTTGGGCCGTTCTGTTACCGATGCGCGGGCCGCGCGGCGAGAGGGGGAGCAAAAATTCGAATGTGATGATTCGCGGGTTCCTCCGGGTTGGCGGAGGATCATCGCGGAGGCGCGGTGGTGGGGGAGGGGAAGAGCACGCGCTCCCGAGAGGCGGAGGAGAGCGAGAGCGCCGACTGGACTCTCGTACCTGCATTCCGTTCCCACTGACCGCTTAGGGGCATATATAGTCAGGGATCTTTCTTCTCATCTCCACTCTCCGGGACTTGCCCGCTCGCGCTCGCTTGCTTACTTAGTCGCTTCGTGCGACCGGCTTCCTCTGCCGTGTCTGGGTAGACCCAGGTTGTCCGGAGGGGGGAAAGGGGGGGGGGAGGGGTTCGAGGGGGAACCGCGAACGAGTCCGAGCACACAGGCCGCGGACACAAGGAAGAGGAAGAGGAAGAGGAGAGAGGAGGCCAACTCGCGCCTGCTCTTTCACGACAGTGTGCTTTGGCGTACAACCTGAAACTCGTTTAACACGCGCACATTCTCTCCCTTCAAACCTTTCGACAATCGTACGGGCCGGTAGCGATTCGCGCTCTCAGCCTGGTTAAAATAAATAAAAAAAAGGGAGCCATTTTGTTTTCTTTTTTTTTCCTTTTTTTTTTTTTTTTTTTTTTTTTTTTTTTTTTTTTCTTGCTCAAGAATCTGGATCTAGCTAGATATTTTCTTTTTATCGCGGAAGCTGTTCGCCGTATCGGGTTACGTTAGCGTCTGCGTCGACAATGAGCGAGGGTGGCGTAAAAATAGCGCGGAAACGCGCCGGAGAGAGACGAGGAGGAATAACAGGGCCTCGTCTCTCTCTCGCACCGCCTCGGCGCAAACGGACAAATATAACTCGCACGAGTTATTCCGGAGCTGGGATCTGCTTAATTAGAACAATTAAGCGCACCAAGAATAAAGTGAGATGACGGAAGCGCTGTGCTGATGCGCGCGTCACGCGTGCGGCATCTGACTCTCGTGAATGCCCGCTCGGCTGTACCCATAGCGCCTACGTTATTTTTTTCCCATTTTTTTTTCTTTCTTTCAGCACACTCCTATACCGCTATGTTATTCCTCTCTTTATTCGACGACTACTGGTGCGTCGACTGTGCCGTCAGGTTCACTAACCCGATCTGGACAACCGTGGCTTTCTTCCGGCCGACGGTGTATCGGTTCTTTTTCATTCTGCGCGCCGTCGCCGAGCACGCAATGAGGACAGCGAGAGCGGAGCGAGAATGAATTGTTTTTTCAAATTTGTTGCAAATTTCAATGAGAAAGGTTCGTTCGTAAACGTGGTTCATTTTTCCCCCGGGTACCGTTTTGCCCCGCTCTCACCTTGTGAGCGGTTCTTTTTTATTCCACGCACCGTCGACGAGCACGCAATGAGGACGGCGAGAGCGAAGCAAAAATTAACTATTTTTTTCAAATTTGTTGCAAATTTCAATGAGAAAGGTTCGTTCGTAAATGCGGTTCATTTTTCCCCCGGTTACCGTTTTGCCCCGCTCTCACCTTGTGAGCGGTTCTTTTTTATTCTACGCACCGTCGCCGTGCACGCAATGAGGATGGCGACAGCGCAGCAAAAATTAACTATTTTTGCAAATTTATTGCAATATTTCAATGAAAAGGTTGATTCATAAATGCGGTTCATTTTTCCCCACGGGTACCGTTTTGCTTCGCTCTCAGCTACTATATACGCCCACTTCTAAGCGGTTTTTTTTATTCTATGCACCATCACCGACCACGCAATGAGGAAGGCGAGAGTGCAGGAACGATGAACTATTTTTGCCAATTTATCGCATATTTCAATCAAAAAGGTTCATCCACGTTCACTTCTAATCAGCTTTTAAAACTTTTACACGCGCCATAACCAAGCATGCAGTGAGATAGGCGAAAGCGAAGCAAATTAGCTATTTTTGCCAATTTATCGCAAATTTCAATTAAAAAAAGGTTCATCCGAAACGGTCCATTTTTTCCTCAGCGTTCCTTTTTGCCCCGCTCTCACCTACAACTCATCCACTTTCAATCGGGTCGTCTACACTGAGAAAAAGTGCAGCAAAATGGTCCCAACATTCGTACAGTAATCAAGAGAGACAAGTGCTAGTCTAGGATCCTTTCCCATACTTTGATAGGGCGTGACCCGTAATACAACCGGAGGTCGTCTAAGAATATCTGGGAAAGGATCCCAGACCGCGCGCTCGTCCCACGATTGCCGCAAGAATCTGGAGATCGCTATGTTTTTTTGTCGTCTCCCCGAGTGTAAAGCGAGCGTACATAGACAGTGCCTCGTCACACTCGCCTTCATTCAAATACGAAGCCAGGGAATCGGCGAAGGAGGTGGCTATTGCGCGTACGAATAGAGTCGACCTCGCCTCGTCGACTCTATCAATGGCTCTGGATCGCGAGTCGGGCGCGGCACATCAATACTACAGTTGTTTTCCCCGATAATTCCTCGCGGGCTCGTTAATTGATTCGCGGCATCGGCATCGGTCGACTTAACCGTATCTCCGAGAAGAGTCGAATGATATTTTTTTCCGCGAACCCCGACGATGAATTCCAGTTCGCGGTACGCGAGACTTTACATAAGGCCAGTCATGTAATCGTCACAATGTTGAGATAACGCTATAGCGGCGAGGGAGTGCGGGACGAAGAGCGAGCGTCGGTAAAAACGAAACCTGCCTTATCTCCGCATCGGGAAGACAACTGCCGTCCGTAGCGACTGCGGAGAACACACCGACGAGAGGTAAAATCGTATCTGACATCCTCGTTAGTCGCTACAGTAGGGCTCTTCCTTTACCGACCAGTCCGGTCGTCGGTACAGAAGGAATCGGCCTCTTCCGATGGTAACGCGATGAGCCACGCTACGCGACCCACGCGCGACGATCTCTGGTTGGGATTCTTTTCGCCCTCGAGGATGGAGTCGAAGATAAGACTGAAAGACTACAGGATTGTCATCGAATGAAAAGAATATACAGAAACTGATAAAATCGTCCGACGATATTCGCGCGGCTGACGTGGTTTATGTGCTATTTAATTGGGGGGCAGTTAAGTTTAACTGTTGGAGCCCGAGCGCGCTCTCGGTAGTCCCGATTGCCCGTTAATAAGATAATGTAAGACGCGATTCCGGGAATCGCTGGACCGAACGGAGCACAACGATATCCTGCTATCTCTCGGGCGACTCGAGCACCGAGCGTCTCGGGGGAGCTTCGGGGGCCGAGAGCGTGAGACGGAACGGATGACAGTGACTGTCATTCACGTGATCCGCTCGGTCGATGGGACCTCGATGTCGTTTACGAGACCGAGCGATCGACTCGAATCCGGCGAAACCCTACGTGAGATCGCGCGGCTCACTCGCGCTTCTCGAGGTCCCGGGTTTATGGAAGGAAATGGGCGCTCGCAGCGAATCACCATGGGGTCACAAGTCACTCCATATCTTTATCGGACGGCGGGACCCCATGTTAACCGTCAGACTCGCCATCGGTCTATCTCTCCGCGCTACGATAGCGCACGTGCAAAATAATATTATTACCCTCGGTCGTTCTCGATCTCGTTAACGGTATTATAACCGAATTCTGGTGCCAGGCTTTGTGGGAATATAAATAATAATGAGGACGCGGGACTGTCCTTTGTGAGCTGCCGTCGCCGTACATGTGGTCGGGCGGGCCACTCTTGTTTTTGAGAAACGGACTTGTTTTTCTTTTCTTTTCTGGAAATTGGACATTCGCGTAATCGGCTGCACGCGCTGTGGTTCTATTATTTTAGGACTGCGTTTCTAGACGTAAGCTCGGTTTTACACTTGCTCGTAAGCGATATCTTTCGCCTTCGTGGGCTCACGTTCGCTGGGCCATGTCTGGAACTCACGAATTTTGATCTTCGGTTACGAGGAAAACAATATATTTTCTTTATTTTTTGCATTGTTAGTAATTACCAATGTTCTACTTGGTTCTGAGTCGGACTCTTGTCCGACGGAAGAAATTACATGGAATTATGTCATTCAGAACAATTTTTAACAACCCTTAATATTTACCCAAAGAATTGCAAGGGTAGGAGGTATAAAAAAATATTGTTTTTGCTTATTACGACTGGCAAATCGTTCCCGTGTGAATAGCGCTAAAACAAAAATAAATTGTAAATTTAATGTATTCGATCTTGAAATTTGCTTACATTGCTTACATGAATGTACTTCTTTGTAAAATAAAGTAGCAGATATTAAAATTACAAATCTCTTGCCTGAAACTTACAAAAATGTTCATTAAAGATAAATATTGGCTGTAAAATTGCAACGCTCATGTGTTTGAAATTTCAGATACAGTTTATGCAAAAAAGCTTCCAATACCGTTCATTAATTTTCAAACTAAATTTTTCCACAGTGCCTTGTTCTTATATTCTGATTTTAATTTCATAGGTGTGAACGAGAGAAGGCCCGAAGATCCAGAAGAAAATCTTCGACCCAGACGAAACTGGTTTTCACAATGATTTGACAGATGTATTTGATTCTGAGATCATTGTGAAAGCTGATTTTGTTCAAACCTCAACGATGAAATAAAGAGCCCGATCGACGACGGATTCGATTCGATCGAGCGGAAAAACACGGAGAGTGCCAACGGGAGCAGAATGACTAACGCGGGCTCGACCACCGTGCCCCGACACAACCAATTAGTAATTAATCAATGGATCCGCGGCGCAAGCCGACGATTATTTTTTTGAATTTCGTTCACCGCGTATTTCTTGCCCGCACGCACGGTGCCCGGTGTAATTGTTGACAGATAAATAAATAGGTCGAACAAAGAGGCCTCTGTGCGACGAGAGGCATCTCCGCAGGGCGTAGCACGCGCTACGCCGCGGGTCGTACGCGCGCCGCCAAGGGCAACTTGTATTCGTATAAAAAAGAAGATGAAAAAAAAAAAAAAAAAAAACCTCGTCGAATTATGATTTACGACAACCCCATCGAACCGCCGCGCGTTTCCTTGTTTACAAATAAATAACGGTAAATTGTAACGATGAATTTTCTTCTCGGATCGTGGTTACGTTCGCCGGAGTGTGGAGAAGGCCCGATGCTCTAGTAGGGCCTCATTGCGCTCGCGCCAATTAAACATCTAGAGCGCGAGCAAGAACGAGATGAGGAGTTTTTTGTCGGAATTTCCGGTAGTGATTTATCAAACGGGAAAGATGATATCTACCGTCTTGCTGCTCTCCGGGCGAGAGGGAGGAGGAGAAACGTGCATGGATGCTGGAAAGAAGACGAAGAACTCGAAGATGCACGCGCGAGCATCCTCGTTTCACCTCCCTTTTAGCTCGCTGCCGAGGAGCTCCGAGTTTCGTGTTCCAAGCCTCGAAAGTAATTTTTCCCTTTCAGTATACCATACTAGAGCTGCAGTTGCGTCGTCTTGGCCGGCTAAAAAATCATATCCGGCTAATGTACGTTATACATAGTTTGGCCGGCAAAGCGGTCTTAGCCGGCTAAGATGGTTTGGCTGGCTGAAAATTAGCCGCGGCTTGGCCGGTCAAGATCGTTTAGCCGGCTAAGCCGTCTTAGTCGGCTAAGATGGTTTGGCTGGCTAAAAATTAGCCGCGGTTTAGCCGGCTAGGATCGCTTGGCTGGCTAAAAATTAGCCGCGGTTTAGCCAGCTAAGATCGCTTGGTCGGCTAAGAATTCGCCGCTGTTTAGTTACCCTTTCGTTTTTATTGCGAATTACAAGAAAACTGATTAAATTAACAAGACATTATCTTTGGCACATTACCTGTTTTATTTATTTATTTCCGTACTATTATTTGCTTAGATTCGACTACCTTCAAGATCTTCAAAATGTCATTCCCACGAACTAATTATGTCTCTATTCTGGTATAAAAAAGTTAGGATGTTCTCATTTCCCGGTGATAATAGTTGTACAAAAACGAATAAATAAAACAAGCAAAGTGCCATAGATAAATGTCTCATTCATTTCATCAGTTTCCTTGCAATTAACGACAAAAATAAATTGCCGGCTCAGCCGCGGCTACTTTTTAGCCGGTCAAGCCATCTTAGCCTATTAAGATGGCTCAGCCGGCCAAACTAAAATGTCCATTAGCCGGATAAGATTTTTAGCCTGTCAAGACGGTTCAACTGTTGTACAATCCTATACCATACACATCCTCGGAATATCCTTTGTACAAAACGGTATTTTTTTTTTGTTTTTTTGTACGACGCGCCTCAGAGATCGAGCAAGGCACAAGAAGAGGAAAGCCAGAGCGTTGCAGCGCCTTAGCCCTATCACTCGCCGAGTGAACGGCCAACTATCAAGTGTCAAACGAACCGAACCTTAAGAAGAAACGAAAAGGCGCGCGCAGTTCGCCAAGGGCTTTTGAGTCAACCCAGCATCGGCAGCCGGGGCTGCGCGACCGAGAGAAGAAACTCTAGATGGTATCCATGACTGGCCAAGTTTCGGCTGGCTCGTTCGCACGGAGCGATGCATGGATACGGATACTTGGAGAACCATCTCGCCCCCCTCCTTCCCCCTGTCACTGAGTGACAGCCCGGGGAGAAAGCCAAGACGGCAACATAAACGTCTCTACTCGGTAAATGTTCGAGTGTTCTCCAAGCGGGACCAGGTACTTGACGACGGCGGTTTCCGACGTACGGCACGGCTCCGGCCCGGTACCGACCAGCCGTAAAACAGTCCGGCGAAAAATAAATTTTTAAAAATTAAAAAAAGAAAGCTCGACGGCCGAGTAAGATTCGATCGGCGACTCGGCTCGGACTCCTTCGAAAACATTAGTTGTAGTAAAGATTCGTCACCTGGAGAGTTCCCGCTGGCACGCGGACCCTCGCCTCACGACGCTATAACACACTGGCAAATTGCTAGAGCCGAAAGTGATATACGGGTGTGGGTTCTCGAGTTACCGTGAACCGGAACCGGGAACGGCTCCCTGGAAGGGAACCGCCTGTCGGACCAACTCGCGTGGCTCAATAACATCCGCGATACCCTCGCCCCCTCCCTTCACCCAACCCTCTCGCCGCCCTGAAGTAAATAAATTTTTATTTTGACAAGTAAAAGGAGAAAAATTTATCGCGAGGAAACGAGAACCTTGCCGGGGCCTGGCTACTTTTCGAGGGCCTGGTAACCGGGTAATGTGGTTTTGCGGGTGTTTTTGCCTATTAGACGAAACAAGGGAGTGGCCTTCGAGGAGCTCGAGGTTCGGAGTGTGCCGTGCGTGAGGTCCGCACTCTCGGGCCAACTCGCGTGCCTCAATAACATCCGATGTAGCCTCACCCAACACCCTCGTTAGGCTGAAGTAAATAAATTTTTTATTTTAACAAGAAAAACGAAAAAAATGTAACGTAAGATGCTTTTCGTCTGGGTCACGATCAGCGCGTAATGAGTTTTGCGAATGTGTTTATTTATTTGTTGATTTGTTATAAAACCATATCGTCAGAGCCCAATTACAATTTGTCAGGAAGCCCGAACAACTAAAAGAACATATAGGGAATTTTAGATTTTGCCTATTAGACGAAACAAGAAATTGCAGAACCCAATAACAAGTTGCACCAATCCAACAACAAGTTGTCAGAAAGCCGTAACAAGTAAAAGAACATATACGAAATTTTTGTTTTTGCCTATCAGACGAAACAAGGGAGTGCAGAACCTAATAACAAGTTACACATACGTGTAAAACCAACAACAAGTTGTCCGGAAGCCCTAACAAGTAAAAGAACATATAGGGAATTTTTGTGTTTGCCTATTAAATGAAACAAGGGAGTGCAGAACCTAATAACAAGTTGCACATACGCGCAAAACCTAACAACAAGTTGTCAGGAAGCCCCAACACCTAAAAGCACATATAGGCTTTTTTTGTTTTTGCCTGTTAGGCGAAACAAGGAAGACCCTTCGAGGAGCCAAAGATTCGGAGTGTGCCGTGCGTGAGGTCCGGACCGCAATCGACGAACCCCTCATCCCTCGATCGGCAGTAAAACCGACGCAACTTCTCCAGTGACAAATTTATCCGATACCCTTGTCGATGATTCTATTAGAGACACAAGTTTGACGGAGCTCTCCGTACGGGCTTTTCTCCCCGGTCCTCGGGGGTTATCTCGGGAAAAATTATTTTACGATCGCCCGAGCGAGAGGAGCGTACGTATTTTTCTTGGCCGTCTCGTAAACCTCCGACTCTCGAGTGATTTCGAGGGAAACTCGTAAATCGTCTAGGTCGAGCCGGGCGTCAAGCCACTCGAGACCCCGAAGCTCGTTAAATTAAAAATTATTATAAACTCCGTTCTTTTTTTTCAAAAATCTCGTACTAAACACATATACATATATACCACATATATATATTACAGGACTCGTGCGTAAACTGGCGAGTGACTTTGACGCGCGATGAGCCTTTTTGGAGCGACATCGCGTGACTCACACGAGGGAACTTTCTCACGAATGGTGAGCGCCAAGTACGCGTCCAGCATCGAACGAAACCATCGCGGGTATTATAAATCCGTGTCTACACGGCAGCGCTATGGTGTACGAAGACGCTGTGGTTCGAATCGCAGCGATGGGATGCTGGGAGCTGCGCGGATGTCCGCGCCATCGCACTCGCGATTCGCTCAAGTTGCCAGCCGCCAAGTCCGGCCTCGGTCTTGCTCGTCTCCCCTCTTGTTAGTTTCTCTCGGCCGGACGCGAATGGCTAGTCTTATCGTTGAAGAATCGCCGCTGCTGACCGAGCACATGTGCACTTTGCAAAAAGTCCCGCTTAAAAGCCTTCGGGGTTTTAAGGGTCTCCGAGCCCTCGCTCGTACGCGCTATACTCTCTGCCCGCGATACCGAGCGCTCTTCCCGCTATAATGTGTGAGATCGGCTGTGCGGGTGGCCGGCTCGTAACACTCCGCGCTCGCCGCTCGCGATCGGGCTTAATTTTACCTTATTCATCGCACCGAGACTCCTCACGACGACCAACCTGCGGAACGTTGATGGACCATTTTTTTTTTTTTTAAGTCTGGAGAGACCGAGGTTCAAAGTTTACGCGTCACGGCGTCGCTATCTTATCGGACTTTGGATTGCTGCATGTCGGCAATTTTGTGAAACTGGTGAGACGTTCGATACCCCTTGCGGATGCAATTTTTGTGCCAATTTCACTATATTTTTGTAGAAATTTCAATAACACAATGTTTTTGTACACATTTTAATTTAACAATGTTTTTGTATAAATTTCAATGTTGCAATGTATTTGTAAAGATTGCAATGCCATAATTTTTTTTGATAAAACTTGAGTACGCTGACAACAAAATAAAATAGGCTGAAGAACTCAGTTCGATGGCCCTTTATCAATGTACATAATTATCGTTAGGTATAAAACTAGTACAAGATGATAACTATATAGATATATAGCATTGGTAATAAATGTCTTTTACTACTACTAAAATAAAATTATAGGGCTTCGTGGACAAGAAATACTTATTAAAGGTATACAAATCATTTTCGCTGCGAACCCTTTTTGCGTTCATAAAAAATCATACAGGCTACTGGAATTGTTTATAAGTCGATATAGACATACAAGTCTGTGGTGCCGATCTTGTGATTGAGCAATACGAGAAAGAGAGAGAGGTCAGCAACAATGAAGTGTTATAAATCGTAATAATAGCCGAGGACGTTGTAATCGGAGCTGCAATTAGTCTCAGTCGGCACGGAAAGGATTGCGGACTCGGGAGAGCGGGGCCTCGAAAGGCGTTATCTCCCGCAAATTTTTTCAATTCCATTAGCCGATAATTCTCTCTAGAGTCGATCGAGCCATCGGAAACAAAAGAAACAACATGGAGTGATCGCGACCAAACCCAAAAGTCGCATTCGACGCAGCACCGAAAAAGCGTATATTCGAGCGGTTGCTGGGCCCGCCGGTATCGAGAGCGGCTCCGCCGTCGAACCCGAGGAATGATATACTGCCGATTTTTACAGCTCGTTGAAAATCTTTCGGGTTTTTACGAGCAAACCGAGGAGAAGTCAACCCCTATCGTGTTACGAGTCGCCCCTCGCGATGTTGTGGATTCCCGAGTCGTGATCCGGTAAAATCGGTAAAGAATCGGTCGGCGAGAACGGCGCGGGTGGGAGGGGGGGGGGGGACTGCTCGACATAGGTTTTCGACGTCGGAATAAAGTACGAGAGGTTTACGTTCGCGAGCTGCTTATATATATCGTGAGACGTGATAAATACGTACTGGCCGTCAGTCAAGTTGCGTAGGATCGGTGGAGATTCACTCACCGACGGACGCGCGGCGAAGTGGAGAGACGGAGAGAAAAACCGAGCGAGAGAGGAAGCGAGGAGCTGGAGAATGTACAGAAGGCCTTCCCTCGCCCGGTCGCACTCTCTCGCCTCGTACTCGTATCTGCCTCGTTTCTATTTTTTTTTTTTTTTTTTTTTTTTTTTTT